>CAEGAF010076105.1:0-31128 GCA_903067075.1 Micropoecilia bifurca
GATGGATGGATGGATGGATGGATGGATGGATGGATGGATGGATGGATGGATGGATGGATGGATGGATGGATGGATGGCATTTAGCTGTACCCCAGTAATTAAGAACATCATTAAAAAGTTAATGTATTTCATTAACTTTTATAAAACAATAATATATCATTGATTTATTTCACACGACATAATATATCAATAGCCTATTTTGATTAGTTGACTAAAAACTATAAGAAATTTAAAAAATCTAACTTTCTCAGAAAGTTAGAATATAACACAATACTAGTAAAAGAGAGATTTTATATGGTACAGCGTATTCACTCTACATTTGATCAAGGTTCCTTTTGTATAATTGAAAGGCAGCAGGAAGGTGATCACCCTGTGGCCGAGCTGTGCTACCTTTGAAAACAGTCTTCAGCTGATCTACATTTGTGTCTCTGGTGTATTTCATCTTTTCTTTTACAATAACCTATAGATTATCATGAGGTTAATGTGTTGTGTCTTTTTTGACAACATTTTCCTTCCACTCAATTTTCCATTAGTATGCTGTTTCACATAACTTTGCTAACTGAGCTCTTCTTTGTGGCTTGCCCTTCTTTTGTAGGGTGTTCATGACTAAATACCAAGCCACCAGTCCTTCCTGTGACTATATATCATAACATAGCCATAGCAAAATATTTCTGAATAAAAAAATAATAAATTGCCTCGATTAGCTGAAATATGGATTTTCAGTAACTTAACAGGAATCAGAAAAAATAAACAGAAATAAATATTTGAAACATATACATCCCTCTGTAATGAATCTATGTTATAGATTCACTATTTGAGTTTAATTCATTAAAATAAAGCAACTTTTTGAGGTGATTTGAATTGACTGGCAAGGATCTGTTTTCCAAGTCTTTCTAAAGAAGTGATTTTATCTTCCTTCACAGTGGAAATATTTTCTATAAATTTAATTCTTTGTAGTTTTAGTGACTAATAACACATTCTTGCAAAAACAATTAACAAGTGAACTCACAAAAAGACATATTGTAGTTTTACATTTGCTCACATCTTGTTCATCAGTATCTCTCGGTCAGCTTAGCTATAACCAGAACTTCCTTCAAATATCTGCAGAGTTGGAAGTACCTCCGACTTTTCATGCAAACTTTTCTTTTTTATGCAAGTAAACACATAAGCGTCAGTTCAGTGGCATAAAGCATAAGGAATATGGTAAACAAGTCATTAGACTGTTCCCTTTAGCGAACACAGACAAGTAGGCAAAATGTCATAATGGAAATTTTATGTGAACTGTATACTGAGTAACTATTATGTGCCAGAAATGCTAGACGTTCCACCCTCCCCACACAGGTTGGTGCTCTAGATGTTGGAAGACTTTCCTCTTGGGGTTTGGAATAGTAAACATTCTCTGTCTGACTGGCATGACTGCAAACGCTGACGGCTGTCTTTTCTCAGCGCCGAACTGTGAACACGAGTAAAACTCTACCTGTCTTGTTCTCCTTTTGTCTCCTTCTTCAACTCAAGCAACTTCCATACAAGATGAACCTTTCAGATCAGGTACTGAGACGGCATTCGGCGGCACGCCTCCCGCATCACACCGTCGTCTTCCAGAGGGAGAGTGAGAGTGAAGCCTAACGTTCGTTTCGTGTTTGTGTGTGAATTCTTCTATCCCAGGGTTCCACTGAGGACGAGAAGCGTTTGAGCAAATCTACCTCGCTAATAGAGAGCCAGCACCACCATCTGCTGCACTGTCTGGAGAAAACCACAGTGAGTGCATGGCTGCTGGAGCTTCTGGAACTGAGTACAGTCTTCTTCTATCTGTCATGAATGTCTTTTTTTTTTTCCTTCATCACACTAAAATCCACCAGTCCTGACTGTAAAAATACTTCTAAAAGCTGAGTGTAAAACCACAGCTGAGTTAATAAGAACTGAGCTCTTTGCACAGTACAGTACATTTCATTCTGACTCGCATCATTTAGCTTTTGATACACATTTTCCATTTTATCTCTCACTTAGCCAAGCACAAGCAGTTGTTCTAGCATGCTCTGATCTGTGAGGACCCAGACTCATATTTAACAGCCTCCTTATCTGTGAAAACAAAAACACCACGCAGTAATCAATACAAATGATTTCTTTGTGTGTTTATCTTGTAGGGGGCAAACATTAGCATGGAAACAATTATGTTGGCTTCACTGAAAAACAAAATTAATTTGTTTAAAATCCTTTTTGTTTTCCCTTTTGAATGCAAGTCAGAAGTTTTCATGCACTCATGTCACATTTTGGGGTCTTTGTGTGATGGATTTTGAACTGTTTGGACTCATTTACACAACATAAAACTTTAATGATTTTTAAATTGTAGAGTTTTTTTGGCAAACGTCAGAGAAAGCATCATTCTATCTAAATATCTGTCCAGTTTTCTCATCACAAATGGCAGAGCTCGTTTAAATTGCTTGGTTTGCATCTTTTAAGAAGTTATACTCAGCTTTTACAAAGATAACGAGTTCAACAGTTTTAAAAAAAACCTAAAATAATTCAGACAACAAAACAGGCTATCACAGCTACTGTATGCATTGTGAGAGAACTCCTTGATCTTACACATAGATGGCATTTTCTTCCTGCTTTTGCTCCGTAGAACCACGAGTTTGTGGATGAGCAGTATTTTCAGCAGAGTTACCTGGAAGCGGGGCTGCAGAACTGTCCGTCGCGAAGCCCTTCGTTGTCCAGCCAAGACGGTGTGACAGTGACGTGCTGCACCCGGAGAAGCAAGAAGCAACATCACACCCCTTTACCGAGCGCCAGCGCTCCAGCACACATGCAGCCTTTGAAACACACGCACACACACCTACAAGGCTTACAGGAGCTCAGCACCATCCACATCCAGCCCTTAAGTACCAGGTAAGGTCAGAGTTCCTAAAGGACTTGACTAGACCTTGCCTTATGCTGATCCACATGTGTGCAGATGCCATGTTTAATCTGTTCAAACAAGCAATAAGCAAGTCTAAACAGAATCCAGATTCTGCTTTTAAGTAAGGTGAAGGTTTTGTGTCCTTGAGCTTTAATGATTTGCGTCTACAAGGAAGTTAAAATGTGGGCATACATGGGTTTTGCAAGTGGACAATGATTATAAACACACTGCCAAATTAGTTAAGTTACAACGTCGATAGTGAGACGTGACCTTCACCTCACCCTGATCTTAGCCCTCCAGAAAAATCCGTGGTGAAAACCTGAAAAGGTTCTGTGCAAGAAAAGTGACACACATAACCTCCTCAGTTAGAACAGTTCTGTTAGGAGGTTTGGGTCGAAGTATTTCCCTGGGATCGTTCTAATCAATTTGCTGTTTTTTCCCCGCCCTCCCCTCCCGCAGCCGCTCCAGTTTAAACATGCGCGTAGATGAGCCAGCTCCTCTGAACTGCCAGAGCAGCCAGATCACAACAGCAATCATCAGCATCCCCACCCCGCCAGTGACGACTCCAGAAAGCGAGGCTCACCTGCCCGCCGCTCCCACCCTGCAAAATGTGGTGAAGGTGTCTGCTCTGTGAAGACTAGACTGCAGCAGCGCCGCACAAACAGACAGAAAGACTCACAGAAGCAGAGCGAGAAGGACTAACTATGGTGGAAAGGGCTTTCAGAGACGTATTCTGGCCCTGGTGGAGCCTGCCCCCTGCTGGTGAAGTGTTGCATTGGCACGGACTCCACTGTACACATGGAGGATGGACTTCAGGCGCAGTATCTTCATGTTAGTGGTCGGCAGACGTGTGTTCGTATGTGAATGTGTGCGTAAAAAGAACAAGACAGACGGATAGGGAATAATTTAGGAAGAGGACTGTGCGCCTCTAAGTGTCAGAGGTAAGTTCCCAGAGTTAGTTGCGTGTCACTGTGCACAAAAGCACCTTTTTATAATTTATGGTTGAGTTTAAGACGGGAAGTACAGGAGGGGGAATGAGGGCAACTCAAAGAAAAAGGGAAATAAAAAAATAATTTAAAAAAATCACCCCCCTCTGATTAATGCCTTTGAAATAGAGTACTGCCCGTTTCAGCCATTTTGGTCTACAAACCTCCTTTTCAGGTCAAACGTTATTCCACTTTAGCGTAATTTCTTAAAAACCCAAAAAGCAGTAGGTGTCCGTGTGATGGCATTACCAGTGATTGTGAATGAGTGTTTGTAACTTTAAGATAGATTGTAAGTTGTTCCGTTTCTGAAAGGAGGTGTGTCTGCGTGTGTTTGTGTGTGTGTTTCTCGGTTGATTGAAAACCTGTATTTCAGTTCTTCTGGAAGTATCTATGGCTCAGTATATGATAATATATAACTAGCTGCCACTTCGAAGGGTTCTTTGCACATATTTCTGTCAAAAAATTCTCAGCAGCAAGGGTTTCACTCAGTTTGTGCATAGTTTGCAGCACTAAGTATTGTTTTTATTATTATTATTATTATTATTATTATTATTATTATTATTATTATTATTATTATTATTATTATTATTATTATTATTACTTTGAATCACCACCCATTTGTTTTGGCTCCAAAAGCCCAAATGGCCTCAGAAAACACAATTTATTTTGCCAACAAACAAAATAAAACAAACCTACTTTAAATCCAAATCTACACAACGAAAAGCACAAAGCATTTGCTGAGAATTTGCTGACAAAAATCTGCCCTGAGCCTGTGATCTTTGTGAATATTGTTAATAGAATATTTTGTAATATTTGACCATCGTTTGGCAGAAGCAGTGAGTCTGTCCTCTTGTTCTTGCTCTCCTCTCTACATCCTTCTCTCTCTTGTCGTTGTCCTGTTGTATCCCTGACATCTGTGTGAACAACGGTATGCTTTCAGTAGTTTTTAAAGCCGTCAACATTTTTTTTCCTTCCCTAAACTCAGCGAGCATTTTTCAGAGTTGTTGAGTATATGTACGTAATCCGTGTGGTAAGCAAACTTGGTGTTTGTACTTTTTGTCCTCCTCGATGTTTTAAAGGATTTCTTTTTCACTTTATCTTCTGGAGACTTTACAGTAGGCAAGTCCGGTTGTTGTAAAAATGACCGCAGGGACATAAAAAAAAATAGTACTACATGAACCATCTTTTGGCCTTTTTCCATACTGAATGTAATCTGTAGGTTTCAGCAGCGATACAGTGAGTCAATTGTGTCTTCAAATCAATGAGACCACTGTCAGGAGTTCATTACAACAGGGAACACCAGCTAGAGTTGCAGCAGACTAACCGCCCACCTCTGCAGGTTAAAGGCTCATATCATATTTTGACTTTTCCTTTTCAATTTTGTTTGAACTTGTAGCTGCCGCTGACTGTCAGAGATCTTTGTTGTTGTGTTCACTTGAAGCCAAGATCTCAGTTGTTTCAATAGCCTTGGGGAAAACAACTGCTTTAGGTGTGTGATTAGGAAATAGCCCTCTACATATTTACTTGAACAAGTTTTACCCACTTACAAAGCAACAAAGAGCAAACAGTGCTCACTCATGTATGTTTTCATTAAATAACTCCACTCATATTTGACATATTCTAATAAAATGTGGGATTTTTTTTTGTCAAGAAAGAAATTGTTTTCTGAGGTTCCAGGTGAAGCATTATTGCCCTTTTAGAGAGTTGTGGCCCCAAAGGTTCATCTGTGCTATGAAATGTCTTACCTTTTCTGATTTTTAGGTTTTCTGACTCTAAATTTTGCCATTTTCCCTTTAAACATGGTGATTAAGAGCACATACACTAAGCAACAGATTCATGTCTGACTTTTTAAAAGCAATACTAGAACTGCTGGAGTACCTGCACTCCTGTAGATTGTTTTTATTTCTGCAGAAGTGAACTGTTTAATAACACCAAGTGTCATATTAGAACATTACTTTATGAAACTTAAGGTCAACTTGTCTCTTCTGCTGTACGTCAGTTCTAACTTCTCCAGAGATTAGTAACAACTCAAGAAAGCTTATTATTCTACAAAACTGCACCAAAATGTGTTTTACTTCTGGTACTTATTAATATTAACCTTGCCCTGAGTTTGGTCACTTAGGGCATAAAGATAACTGTCTAGATCCACTATTTGCATTTTGTCAAAATGGCCATATTGAAAATTACAAGCACAGACACAAAACATTTTTGTTATATTAAAAAAAAAAATTCCAGAAATTGACTTTAGATTAAGAAGCTTAGAATCTACTGGAATGGAGCAGAACAGGTGAGGCAGAAGCAAAACTCCCTGTTTTTGCTGCTGGGGAGATTTTGTTTTAAAACTTGATTCATTTCCTGCTGCTTGTTATCAGAACAGGTTATTTTACATCAGCTCTACTTTCAATAGACACCAGTTGACATTCTATGTAAGCATATGATACGCTGGAAATGTCGAAGGGTCGCATTTTTATTTACAAGCAACAAAGATAGGTTTGTGGTTGTGTCTGTCTCCGTTACGTACTCTTCTCTCTTTCCAGGCTCAGTCTCCCCTTACTCTTTGCTTTGCCCTCCTATGCCACCTGTTGTTGTTGAGACTACTGCTGTGCGTAACTTGTCATGTGTTGGATATTATTTATGACCTTGTCTTGTGTCCCAACTGTGAAACGCCTGATAAAACATCTATATCTGCCACAAAAACCTGTAGTCTGTGGGGTTTTTTCTTCACCTTCTAACCCTGTGTATAAGTCCAAGTGTGTGACCAGCAGGAAATGGCAAGAAGACAGAGCTTCACTGCTTTTTTTCTGCTCTTCCATAAGTGCAGAGTGGTAATCCATATGTTTTCATCAAAGCATAGGCTATTCATTTTAAGTGGTTTCTTTGGATGGAGAAGAAAGGTTACTGAGAGTTCAGCCAAAACTTTGGGTCATACTTGAGTTGCTGCACAAATTGATTCCCATACGCACAGTGCAGATGAGCAAAATTTGTGTACAATGAAATGTTTATTGGTTTTCCCGGTGAAGACATGTAAGAGAATAAATTAATATTTGACTGCAGTGCCATAATTTCACTCTAGAACAAATCTAAATATGAGCTGAATATAATCTCTTTCTGTCCTTACATCACAAGTGCTCTGGGTGGAGATTGCTACACGCTATAGCTGGAACATTACGCTATGTTAAAATGAACCGAGGATCGAGCTTTTCAACAGCAAAGACTTCAGCTTATTTTGGCAAATAAATATATGGAAAAGTGCAAAAGGAGGAGGGGCTACGATGCTGTGAGTCAGTTTCTCTCCTAACGGTAATAGAATCCTTCTTAGTAAGGAGGATAAAGCATCACAGAATCTTTATCTGGACATTTTGTCTGTCAAAAATCTGAAATTGGTCAAAATTGGGTCCTTATCCAAAAACATTTGGCTAAATCTATATAGACTGACCAGACTACTTTCTACTAACGTCTCATCTTTTAGGTGAGAACATAGGTCAACTCCAACAACTTTGCATGGTGCAGAGAGATTGTGCAAATTGAACCGATCAAAAATCTGCTTGTCTGTTTGATCCAGCTTTGATAAATATTATACGTTAAAAAACAATGAGCAAATGCTGTCCTCTTTGCAGAGGGGGGCAGCAAGTGGTGTCAGTCATTTTACCTAAAATTATTTGACAAATAATTAAATGTATTCTTGGTGACGCTTGGATTTTTCTGAATCTTTCAGTCTAAGATTAGGTTTCTGCAAAAAGTATTTTTTTTTATCACTTTCACTATGGAGGTCAATAAATGTGGAGGTATTTATAATATATACTCCTGTTCAACTATGGAATTTATTGGGAGAACATTTCACAGCTACAACGCTCAGGATGGTTGATAAAGCATTTGTGAATCATTGTTAGTAATGACTCAGGTCAGGTAATGACAGTGACTTCAGTCGTCTTCGGGTTCACAAACATCTTGAAAAAACTGCTAGATTTGCTCTCTATGAAACTAAGAGGTGACGACTTGTGTTTGATTCATGTGAGAAAATATGTTTAATGTTTCCTGCTTTTGTGTGAGGAGCATTGGCTTCTTTACAACGTCCAGCATACAACTGCATAGAAACATCCCAGGACAAGATCACAAGACCTTTATGTGGAGGAAGTCGTTGTCCAGCAGGGAGGCAGTGGCCTGCTGAGATGACCCTGCTGATGAAGGAGCAGGGACACTGCTGGCCTCAGCTGGACTCCAGACTGTCAATGTTTCCTTAAACCTTTGATTATGGGCAGAGTGGACAACAGAAACTAAACAGCACTCTGCATGCTGCCTGTCTTACTGTTTTGTACTTGACTCGGTGTGTAAATGACATGTTCAGTTACAATTTATTTCTGTCAGAATAAATAATTATTTCTAAATTAGAGCTCCTAAATTTCTTCCAGTTTGCCTCCCTCTCTTGTTCGGGTAGCTTAAGCAAATAACCCAAATCCCCAAAGTGGAAAAAGGACAAAGTGAGGAAGAATCACATTGAGAATCCAAGAAGTCACAACTAAAACTTTGCTGCATGTCAAAATCCAAACCAAAACTCAAAACTCTGCTTCTTCTGCTCTGTTTTACAGGAAAAGGCAGTTGTTTTAAAGCACCTCATGCCGATATTTACTGTAAAGCATTTTGACACGACTTTATGGATGAACGGTGCCGGGTGCACAGCAACAGCTGGCGTTCTCTCTCCCACAGAGCAGAACAGAGAGAAGCAGCAGCGCGTCTGCAGAGCGCTTCAGGAAACCCACAGCGGCCGAGACAAACAGCGAGAACCTTTGGCTCTGCATCTTCAGCTATCCTCTTCATCATCAACACCCCAAGGATCTTTTAGAAGCTCAACAATCCTGTCTCATTAAAAAAAAAATAAATCCTTTATACCTTCACCATGAGGGGTCAGTGATGATGTGGATGCCCGACAGAAAAATTACATGAAAACTAGATGCATGCAGATTTAGATTTTTTTTTAAGGCTATGGACACGTTGAAAAGCAGCTTTTCTTGTTTTTTAAATTTTATTTATTTTCCAAGGCTCAGATTTGGTAAGACATTACAGACATCTCTCTCACATATTTCTAAGAAATCCTGCCCCAGTTAATGTTTATTCCTTTGCTTAAATCAGAAACACAGAATGCTTCAGGTGAAGAAATGATCTCATGTTTTCCTCCAGTTTATATATTCATGTGCTCTTTGTATCGCCTACCACTGATTGGGTGAATTGGTAGAAAGGTTAACTGACCTGAAATTAGGGGAAGGAGGAGAGAAACTCCTGTACGCCAAGGGATAACATTCTGGACGTGAACTCCATGCAATCACAGCCCACACTGACATGACGACTTCAAGTCAAAAACCAAAAAACCTGACTGAACAGAATGGGATTTGAATTACCGTAGTTAGTCAGGATAATTTATTCCAAAAAATAATTGAAAACACACATATGTGGTATGAATTAACTAAGGAATACAGAATTGCAGTGCATCATTTCAACCCAAACTCAAACCTTTTTGTTGTGTCTGGTCACTGATTGCAAACATTTTCTACTGTAAATGACTGGAAATGCAGAATTAGTGTTTCATAAGTTCCTGCATGTAGACTGCATTCATGCGATACGCGGCCATCCAGTTGTGAGCTACGCTGTAGTAGCTCTGGTAGCCCTGCTCTGGAAAAGCCGACATAGCAGAGTAGTAGTCGCTCCAGGCTTCATAGCAGGCTTTCCAGTACGCCTCAGAGCTCCAGTCCTCCTCGGCCTCCATGCACTCCTCTTCATCGGTCTCTCTCTTCGGCTCTTTTTTAATCTTCTCCGGCAACTTTCTGCTGTCTTTTATTTTTGCTGACCTCTCCCTGCGATTCTGCCCTGGTGTGTTCTGACTGGCTTGCTTCCTTCTTACAGACTCGTTGCCCTCAGGCTCAGGCGGAGCTCTCGTGTTTGTTGTGCAGGTTTCCTGCTCGTAGACTCCGGCTGCAGAGGATTTGCGCACGGCAGATGCAGATCCAGCGCCGTGCTTAAAAACTGTCTTTTGCTCCGCTTCTGTGGTCTCGTGCAAACCTTCGGGTCTGACACCAGCGTCTGAGCTGGAGGACTCAGAAAGTGACCATAACCGTTCACTGCTTCGGGTCAAAGCTGCGGCCCCGTCATCCTGCAGTGTGACGTGCTCACTGTAGCCAGTCTCATCACCAGACTCTCTGCCTCTGAAATCCCTGATGACCTCCACCGTCCTCCCCAAACCTGCAGTGATGAAGGTGTGGAAGTCCAGCTCTGCCTCCTTCAACGTCACAAACGTTGACCGGCGGGTCTTGAATGAGCTGAGGGGTGGGATCTTTGGCAGGGCGTCTTGTAGCTCTTTACGAGTTGGCGCCACTTCAGAAGGACAATGCTGCTGCTGCTGCTGCTGCTGCTGCTGCTGCTGCTGCTGCTGCTGCTGCTGCTGCTGCTGCTGCTGCTGCTGCTGTTGCTGCTGCTCCTGCCGCCTCTTCACCCCGGTAGAATTCACCTGCCTTTCACCCTCTTCTTCATGCTGTGGTGTCACGGTTGCTGTTTGGGTTTTATCTGACCTCTGATTGCTGGACTCTCCAGCTTTATCCCCGGTGACGTCAGACGCCGGGGCTCCGACCTTCGTACGCTTTTTCTTCTGACTTCTGGAAATCAGTGGCGAGATCGTGTCTGGAGCGGCAGCGTCGGCGCACACGTCCCAGTCGCACGGCTCATCCATCAAACAAGGCTCCAAGATGGCTGTCGTGAAACCAGACGAGAATCACTTTACTTGATCTGCTTTCAATTAAAAGTCTTACAAAGTAAGGAGAAGTTCCTTAAAGACTCACAAGGCAAAGCAGACAAACTGAGGCCACACTTCTGAGCAATGGCCATCATCTTGTTCTCCTCTTCCCCATGGCAGCAGTAGGTCACGGCCATCCCCTGAGTGCCTACAATCACAGGTAGATTATGAAGAAGACCCCCATGTCGGCAGGAGAGGGTCAAAGAACGAGTGAAGGTTGTGCAGCGAGGGACACTGACAGCCCATGTAAGGTAAGATTAAATAATGCTTCCCTTTGCAGCACCGTGGTTGGGTCAATGTAATTCTAATCAGATGCAGATTACCCAGGACCCTTTGAACGTGGCCGGTGTTCAAAAGCTGCTGATGCAGAGGGGAACAAAGCTAATCTCCAGAACGATGTTTAATGCAGTAACCGTGCTGCGAGTCGGTAAAATTAAATTTGCGGTTCAGTCGAAATGTTGCGTTGTCAAAAAAAAAAAAAAAAGAAAGCGACATTACTTGGTACAGATCTGGATCAGTGAATAAATGAAGCAGGAATGAAGAAAATCTTCACTTTTCCTTAACGTCTAACCAAAACTTCAACTATTTCTATTGGGGTTTTGTGTGGAAAAACGGAACACATAGTAGTGGACTGCAAAGTTGGAGAAAAATAGAAAGTTTCACAAATCTGTATTCATTTGTTCAATTACTCCAATAGCTCTAAATAAAACCCAAAACACTGAACATGCAAGTATCTTTTAAATAATGTTTTATTTTTATCCCACTTGAAAACTACTTTGTGTTGATCTATTACACAAAATAATGAGATAGACTGCGATAGACTGACCCCGCCTCTCGCCCGGAATGGTAGCTGGAGATAGACACCAGCAACCTCCTGACCCCACTAAGGCACAAGAGTGTAAGAAAATGGATGGATGGATAATGAGATATAACATTTGGAATTTTTGTTTGCAATGTTTTGTAATTGTTCCGTTTCCATCCTGCAGGTCTCCAACAGGACTATTAGTTTCCTGAAAAATGTGAAGCACACAGAGTTGATGCTGCAAGACTGATGCAACTTCTCGGCAAACAGCCATTTTCACTGTAATATCATCAGCCACCTGGGCCAATATAACAGCTGAAGGTCAAGCAGCACAGATTTCTGTTCCCCTTTAATTAATGGAGACCTACCAAACCGCCCGGCGCGTCCGATTCGGTGCATGTAGGTTTCCCAGTCTTGTGGCACATCTAGGTTGATCACCAGGTTCACTTTCTCCGCATCTATTCCCCTGGAAGTCTGCCTCAGATGAAAGGAGGACAGAACCGAATTTATTCATGCAGCTAACACACACATGCAGAGCCAAGAGGAGAGCGACTCATGGGAAACATCTCGTCTCACCAGGTCGGTGGAGATGAGGACTCTGCACTGATACTGCTTCAGCTTGGACATCGCCTCCAGCCTCTGGTCCTGAGTCAAACCACCTGCATGGATCAGAACTCGTGTCATAACTCCACTTTACTTCACACCACATCTGTTATTTCCACTTTTTTTGATTTTCATCACATGAAGAATGTGATGAAGAATGTGATGAGCACAACTGTGCGTTTCAGGACATTTGTGTGTCGTTTTAAAAGTCAGAGCCACCTTGACTGAACTGTTGACTTCTTGAGAGAAAGTGGTCAAAGCTTGTGCAACCATCAAAAGGCGGATGTCTTGGTTAACAATAACACTACTGGCCGCGAGGTGGTGTTTAAAAAAACTTGATGCCAAGTTAATATTAGTCCTACATTTTTAAATGTAGAAAAGATTAGATTTTTATTGCTCTACTTTTTTTAATCAAACCTTAAACATGTTTGTGGGGACGGGAGTTGAAATGGAAACCCTGAATTGTTACTTGATTTACTTTCTTTTTCCTTTGGTTAAATATTTTTTACCTGGATTTGAAGCACTTCACAGGTTTCACATGCGTTACAGTTTCCGAACACCCTTAATTTAATCTGCATCAATATGATTACAGAAGAATCACAATATTTTCCTCGTAATATACCAGTAAACAGTCACTATGGTTCATCCACAGTTCACAGGTATGTACTGTGAACTCTAAAGCTACAGCAATGCTGAGGCTAATGTCAGTTTTTCCTTTCCAAAAGCATTTCTCATTTACCTGGCTTCTGCGTCTTTATGATAGTAAACTGAACCGCGAACTGGAGCAAATTATTTAAACAAACAAAAATATGAAGTGACATGAAGATCTTTAGACAGAAGGAATAAATACAGATTATGGGCAATAAAACAAACATAAATGTTGTTTTTAATATTAGTTCTGACAGACTGTGTAACTCCAACGCTCAGAAACACACAGAAATCTTTTTTTTTGCCTTATTAAAACTGATAGTTTGTTTGGACCTCAATAGTAACACTCCTTTTAATCACAGGTTTCTTCGAGGAAACAACGACTCGTAATGCAGATGGGCATATGCACTGCTAATTTCAAATTCCGGCTAGGAATATTCTCCCCCTTTGCTTTATTTCATTTCATATCGCAGTTTTAACCTCACCTGAAATACAAACTGCAGGTAAGCCTTTGGAGGACAGGATGTCTGCCAGGTGCTGAGCCCTGAGGGAGAAATCCAGCATGTCAGGAATATATCTTGATGTCTCCTTTCTTCATTGTGTTAAATATAGCCAACAGCAAATGTAAAAGGGAATATGAAAAGTAAAGCTGTTGTTACCTGGTGTGGAGGTTAGAGAACACCAAGGCTTGGTTGAATGGGATTTTACTGAACAGCTCAAGCAGGTGCTGCACCTTCTCCTCAAAGACGTGGTGAGGCAGCGGATGGGACGGCAGCAGCTTGTAGTACTGCTTCAGACCTGAGCGAACACAGCAGATCATCCTCATCTCAAAGCTAACTGCTGATTTCAAGTGTCAGACTCTTCTGATCTTTGCTGTTAAAAGCGTCTTACCTTTCAGGCCCATGTCGCTCGGATTGAGTCTAACAAAAGTGGGCTCGTTCATGTAGCGGGTAAGGTGTTGAGCAAGGGATTCTGGGTAAGTGGCAGAGAGCGCAAGCATTTGCTTGTTGACAGGCAGGGACGAGAAGATCCAGCTGAGAAAGAGAGAGAGAGAGAGAGAGAGCACAGAGACGGGTCAGTTTATGAAACGGGATTTGAATTCCAGCAACAATCTGCGCTGAACTGGTCTGACTTGATCTGCTCCTGGAAGCTGCCCTCCTCCAGCAGCTTGTCTGCCTCGTCCAGGACAAACAGCCTGACGCTGCCGGTGGACAACATGCCCAGCTCAATCAGCTGCTTGATCCGACCTGAGAAAGCGGATATAGCAGAACAATGTCTTCAAAAACGAACATCACCATAAAAACAACATCATGAGGAGATCATGTCCATCAGCATCCCCAGGTCTCGTACCAGGCGAGCCCACGGCAACGTGACACTTCTTCAGATGGGCTTTGTCTTGGCTCACAGGCCGGCCCCCGATGAAAACATGACACTCCAGGCCCTCCATGGCGCAGCCGATGGCCATCACCACCGAGTGGATCTGCACGGCGATCTCACGTGTCGGAGCCAAAACGAGAACCTGAAGGAGAAGAGAAATTATTGTTGGAAAATAAATAAATAAATAAGAGGATGCTTCCAAGGCAGTGAGACAAGAGCTTACAAGGTTGGAAGAAAGTAATGCAGGTTCATTTGAACTAGACAGGCTTTCAGATTATTGAAAATTATACTCTTACGTGATAAGCAGCTTATGGTCAACAGATAGAAGAGACCTCAAATTAGAGTGTGTAGCGCTAACCATCTGTCTATGGTCTCTTACTCCTGGATTGGTGCCTCTGTTTCCTGTTTTGTGTGTGTGCTGTGTATTCTCAAAACCACAGCCAGTCCTGACAGAGGCAAATGGTTGTTCACACTGATCCAGGTTCTGCTGGAAGTTTCTTCCTGTAAACGGGAGATTTCCTCTCCAGTGTCGTTACATGCATCCTTAGAATGAGGGACCTGCCCATTCAGGAGGAGTGAATGATTCAAGACGACTAGGTTTTCTTGCATAGAAAAAAAAATCTAATTTGAATAATAAACTAAACGTAATGCACAGTTAAATAACTAAGATATATTGCAATCAACTGTAGTGAACTGACTTTTTTTGTAAAGTGTTTCGAGATCACATCTTGTAAATTGATGCTGTATGAATAACCAGAACTGAATTAGAGCAAAAATAGAGTGGATTTAACCAAAGATCCATAAAAATATGAAATCATGTAGGCTATTCCACGCATGAGGGCCAGTTTATTATTTCCACTCACCTGAGTGGAGGGATTCTCCAAAATAAGAGAGTCTAGGGCGATGGTGACGAACACGCATGTCTTTCCTGTCCCAGACTTGGCTTGTACAATCAAATCTGAAACGAGGTGAATTTAAAAAATAATCTCATGAAATGCAGGATACGAAAACAGATGCAGCTATCTATCTATCTATCTATCTATCTATCTATCTATCTATCTATCTATCTCAGGCGTGACTTTGTTCCTCTGTTGATTTATTCTGAAGCAGCCTTTGTATAATCTTTACAGACTAAATAATTTCGGACTGCAACCATGCTGTATCATCATCCGCACACATCAAGACAGTCACTGACTGACACTAATCTACGCCTACCGAGTCCGCAGCGGCCCAGCGGGATCGCCTTGAGCTGGATCGGGGACGGTTTCTGAAACCCCGCGGAGGACAGTCCGTCCAGCACGGCCTGAGACAACAGCAGAGAGCCGAAGTCAATCCCCTCCGCCAGAAGCACATCTTCGGTCCTCTTTCGCGTTTCTATGTCGTGGGCTGCTCTCCTCATGGAGGCAGCCATGTTTGCTGTTTACCACCGATGATTCAAGCAAGTTAAATGCGCCGGGAGAGCATTGACTTGGCGCCCTCTAGTGCCGCGGCGGAGGGATGATACAAGAGAATTTTCAGGTCAGTGTTTTCCATTTTTGTAGCTCAGATATGAGCAAAGATTCTCCGTCCCAATCAGCTATAAATTACCATACGAAAATAATATGAGAAGTTGTTGTTGTTGTAAAAATATGTAATGGTAGTTATTCAAAAAGCACAGAAACCTAATAACTCACGGAAAGAGCATATTGTTTAACTATGCATGGTTTAAATTTTAGCTGCCCATTCATTGAAAGATGTTTGTTTGGGCACAAAGGGGAAAACAGAGGATAAATTATAATTATAACCATAATTATAATAGGTCAATTATAACATTGACCTATACATTTATTGTATTCTCTCATATCTTTCTAATAGATTTTTCAGGGTTGATAAAGTTAAAATAAAAAAACAATGGTTTGGAAAGGACAGCAAATTATCAAGCCCAAACCTTTGCACAATTTTCTTGCAAGCTGTTATTGTTATCAAACTCAGCAATAATGGAAAGTGCAGTCTAAGAGGATATGGTTAGCTTTATCTTTATAATCTGGATTTACAGATTTAATCAGAAGGAGATACAGATGATCTTATTAACGCAGCTGTATTTCAGTATCTTTTCTGTTCCAGATCACCCGTCTTGTGGAAGATGGTGAACAAATAAAGAGCAGATGCTGTTGTTTCTTCTGTTGTCATGATTTGAGAACCTGCTTGATTAAAAAAAATCACAACTTGGAAAGTTCTGGACTTGAGCTGCATCTATCTGCTTTTTTTCCACTGTTGAATTCATCACCCAATTGAAACATTGGGTTTAAAAATGGAGCAAGTTACCCTCGCTGGAAACATCTCATCTAACAGTTTAGCCCACACAGACCTCCTGCCTCAAAGGGGATACACAATACTGGCCATGATCATGGGTGTGTTCTCTTTGACGGGGATCATCTTCAACATCCTTGTGATTGTGGTGACGGTGAGACACCAAAAGTTAAGGCAGCCGCTGAACTATGCCCTGGTTAACCTCGCTGTATGTGATCTGGGCTGTGCTGTGTTCGGAGGCCTGCCCTCCACTTTCAACAGTATCATGGGACGCTTCAGCCTGGGACGGTTGGGCTGCATCCTTGGGGGCTTTGCTGTTTCCTTTTTTGGTGAGTCAGTTCTCCTTTATTTTAAATCCTAAAATCAAACTCCAGCCTTTAAGGTTGATTTACTTTTTACACAAATCCTTCATTTGAACCACACATTTTAATAAATAAACTTCCTGATCTTCATTTTGTCTTGTACTTCAAATTTACTACTCAGCAAAGGCGCAGCATCATAATGTGTGAAATCTGTTATATCAGATGTCAGTTGCAGCATATTGTTTTATACAGCAAACCCACAATTATTATCTTTCTAATAATAAAACAATTTTATCAAATAAATAAATCAATGATGTTTGATTAAGTATTTTGTAGAGATAAATACGTCTGTAAAAACTGAACATTTTTAAAGATGTGAGGACGGTTGTTGGTGCTCTGATCTTTACTGTCACTACTTGGTGCTATTATAGAAAATGATGTAAGCAGTCATCCAGGCGTCAGTGCTGCTTTTTTATACAGTTCAGGTTCCTCGATTGATCTAGTTTTTGTTGAAAATGTAGATCATTTCCACCGATTCAGAATTTAAATGCAATAATACTGAGATGATTAGTCAAAAGAAAGACAGAAAAAAGAATTGCACCTCTAAAGATGGTACCAGTATCTGAAAAGAGAATTGGAAACCAACACTAACAGCACAGGGTTTAGCATATAAAATAAACAGTTTTTCAAAGAGCCTCATTAGTATTGATTGCATCTGGTAGATATTTGGAATATACCAATAAAGATGATGACTGAAATATATGTTTGAATTATCAGAATTTAAGAACAGCTTATTTAGCTTAATAAGAATAGCAGAATGCTTTTGTATCAATTATTATAAATTTAAAGTAAAGTTCTAACATGTCTTTTTCCATAGGTATCTCAGCTCTTTGTACAATAGCTGTCATTTCTGTTGAACGTTACATCGTGGTGTGTTATCCCAGGGAGGCTGTTCTTTTCCAGACCAGGTGAAATGTACCACCATCATTTATCACACTAACTCTGCAAAAACACCAACAATGTTTCCTCCAACATGCTGCTCATATGGTCCACAGGCATGCAGTCGCAGGTGTGGTCCTCTCCTGGGTTTGGTCATTTGTGTGGAACACCCCGCCTCTGTTTGGGTGGGGGAGTTATGATCTGGAAGGAGTTCAAATTTCCTGCGCACCAAACTGGTACAGACGCGATGCTGGTGACATGTCCTACATCGTTATCTACTTCTCTCTGTGTTTTGCGGTGCCTTTCTCCACAATCATAGTGTCCTACTCCAGACTTTTATGGACTCTTCGCCAGGTGAGCAGTGCACGTTCTGAATGCACTTCTTTTGCACGCTGCCTGTTCTGTCGCAGTAAAATCTTCTGTGTGGTTCCACAGGTCACCAAGCTGCAAACATCTGAGAGCAGGAGGACTGACTGTGTGGAGAGGCAGGTTGCACGCATGGTTGTGGTGATGGTTCTGGCCTTCCTGGTCACATGGCTGCCTTACGCAGCAATGGCCCTGGGTGTAATCATGGACTCCAGTCTTTATATAGACCCTGTCATTGCTACTATACCTGTTTTTTTAGCCAAGAGCAGCACTGTCTACAACCCCATCATCTATATTTTCATGAACAGACAGGTAACGCTTCATCACTATTTATCCGCACACACACAAGCAAACATAATACAGCAAACTATTAACCAAGAGCTGTGTGTCTTTCAGTTTCGGGGTTATGTCGTTCCTGTTCTTCTGTGTGGATGGAGCCCGTGGCCATCTGAAGCCCAGATATCTGATGCTACCACCACCGGAGCTTCAGTACATAAAAACAACAAGGTTGTTCTGGAACGATCTTCAAAAGAATAAAAATACTTTTAGAAGGATTGGCTTAAATAGTGAGTTATGCAGTTACACACTACCATCAGATATCAGAGTGATATATTGTTAAAAACATTAAAAAAAACTGTGAAAAGAAACCAACCAGTTGTTTCCATGAGTTCATACTATATTAAGTTTTAAAATATTTACCATTAGCTTGCTTTTCACCCTATTTGTTTATCTGCACTTTATTGTTTGTGATATGATGACTTTAATTTATTGTCCGCTGTTTCTGTGTTTGTAAAATGTCTTCACTATTAGTTGTTGCTATGGAGTGCTACCAGCTTGATCAAATAACACGGAGGGCCTGGTTGCCTTGCAGTGTCACAGCAGATTTACTTGAGAAAAGGAGAAGAGGAGGCGAGTCGCAAATTTAAGTTTAATAAATTAAAAGCACGATGGGTACCGTCTTATTTGGAAGTGGACAATTAAATATATGTCATTTCCTTACTTAACATACATAACTTTGTCATATTTTTATTACCGACTCAGTATGTTGAGCTGGAAAATCAAATCGCATATATTTAGTCAAGTATTACGTTTTGATTAGAAATCATGCCACCTTCTCAAATAAACACATGTGCAATCAAACAATTTCCATGGCTTTTTATTGATTACAGAAATATTGCTAGGACTTTTATTAAAGAAAGCAAAAAAAGGGGAAAAAATCTAGAATGTGAATAGCTGTATCAAACCTGTACATTTCTATATATATATACAGAGTGAAGGATGATCTATGTACATGCTACATACTGTCACACTCTAGGAAAATAAGTAGTCCTTATAACAGGCAAGGGCATGGAATTGCTTGACTTTGTTCTAAATCCATTTCAGAGAAAATGCAGAAACGACCCAAGGTCAGTGTCCGAAGCAGATGAAACTCAGGCCTTCTGACAGATACAGTACTAGTTGACAAGTCAGCTAACTGGTGTGTAAAAACAGTTGTGTGCTTGAACACCTGGTTCTTGGGAGGAGCGACGTTGGTCGTCCAGTGTTCTGGCAGCCTGTAATACCAAAATGGATGAATGAACAGTGCAGTGCCCTCCACACTTACTGTCACACCAAGTAAGAAGTATGGAGGAACTAAAATTACTCAAATAACTTTTTTTCGTATTGCAGTGACATAATCTCACTTAGAAAATTCTGCAGAAGTTCTCTAACAATGATTGGTAGATTAATTATTTGTGGTAACAAAATTAACTTGGGTTCTTGTTTGTCTGTTTCAATTGTTTTTATCTTTTTAATTGTAATTGTTGCTCTAACAATATATTTTATTACTTACACACACATACAAAGTCATAACAGAAAGTTTAAAAGTTAAATAAAAAACTGAAAGTTGTTGCTGTGTTTAGGTTAAAATCTAAACTCAAAATAAATTCGGTTATAATTAATTAATTGGAATAGCTATTAATTTTGTAAAAAGAAGAGTCAACATAAATCACATTTTTCTGCTGAATGAATATGTTAGAATTAAATCATTGTTCGATGACTTCAAATGCACTTCAGATTAAATCACTGCAAAAAAAAAAATTTTTTTGCTGTATTTTAATCTTTGTTTTTTCCAATTGATTTTGCTATTCCAATCTTTTTACAAGGGCATGGCAGGACATATGGAGGACGCTGCATGTCTGAGTGCCTAAATACTGTGTCTCTGCTGACTTAGGCTTGTTGTGTAACCTCTCTTCACACTCTTATACTGTGTTGTCATTGTCTTTGCGATGTTTTTGGTACAGTCTTCTGGTTCACTCTAAGTGTTGTAGGGTGTAATATTCATGTGATAAAATCATTTCCCATGCAACACGTCCTGCAGCAGCTACTCCACATACCAACATAAAAACGTGTGTTTAATATGGAAACATGCTGAAAAAGATGACGGGGAAAAGGACACAATGTAAAGTAGTCTCTGAACAGCAACGTTACAGTGGATCTAACAGAGAATGAGTGACAACACAGACTGAAATTCTTTACATACAGTTTAAACCAGCATCGCAAAGGACTTCGGACCATGATTTGCTCTACTGGGGAAACGCGCGATCACCTGCACCTCACAGCATCCACAGAATAAACACGAGCAAAAAGTCCTGAGCTCAAGGAATGTGCAACATGTCCCCAGCTAATCACCCACTGTTAAGACTGAGAACAGCATCCTGGAATAATCATTGCTTCTTCTGAAAAAGTAAATCTCATGATCATATATACAGATTTATAAAAAAAAAAAAAAAAGAAAGAAAAGTAAATCAGTAAAAAAAAAAAGTACATAAGGTTAGACAAAAGATAGTTTTCTTAAGGGTCTACTCATGAGTTAGAGGTAAGATCAGATAAAAAGAGGACAGTTTAACACTAACACCTGCACATGAGACGACAAATAACTTCTCAGTCAAGGCAAAAAGGACGAGGGAGGGAGGTGTCTCGGAATCAACAGGTGAGGATTTGTACACTTCCTTTACCTCTTCAGTGTTATCCTTCTCAAAGAAACAGATCAACCGCATCCTGCAGTGTAGTGGTTTTTTTGCAGGAATGCAAAGTTTTTCAAATATAAAGTACTGAAGTAGTGCAAAAAAAAAAAACACATCTTATCCATATCCTATCGTTTCAATGGGCTCATTTTTGGTTTCTCAATTGATTCTTGTTCAGTCGTGTACTTGGCATCCTACTCTGCTGGAGTGACTGATGAGGTAACAGAAAGACAGCCGCCCTGACCTCTGCTGAGCAATAAGGTGCAAATGTTTATCTCTGTAAACTCCCAATTATCCACACATTCTCCATTTTCAAGTGAGCCATTAGTGTGAGTCAGTGTGTTTTTAAGAGAGATGTATAAAAAAAAGAAACATCATTTAAGGAGTTGGGTAAAGGTTTAGGGTTGAGGTGCAATGCTTTAGAGTTTGGATTCAGGCTGAGGTGTGCTATGAAAAAAAAGCAAGAGGTCTACAGTTTAATCTATCTATGTACAGCAATAATTCGGGCAGAAAGTATGAGTGCACACCTCTCACTCTCTTTGCCTTTGATTCGTGTTCACTTTGACTCCTTCTTCCTCACAGCTCACTGATACAGCAAGTTCTGTTTCAAATCTGAGTCAGCTCACATCATAACGCTGCCCTCTTCTGGACAGCAGTGGTAGTAGCAGCAAGGAGAAAAACATATTCTCCCACTTTTCTTCCAGCTTCACTTTTTAATTTTTTTATTATTTTCATCATTAGGGTTAAATGGAGTCTTTTATCTATAAGTTAAAATTCTTCAGCCATGGATTCGTGTGATTTTATTGTCACATTTCTTGCATGAATGTGAATGTGCGTGTGTTTGTCTTTGTTTTCCTCTGGTAAGAGTGTATGTGGGGCAGGGTGTGCGTTGCTCCTTCACTTTGTGTGTGGCGGAACATTGGCAAATGTTCGTCTCGATGAGGCAGCTCCACGTGTCACTTCCCTCTGAATCTCACCTCCCCGCCAGCACTAAAACAACACACTCTGCCTCCTGTTCTTCCCCTGGCCTGAGAGGGAGAGAAAGAGAGGAAGAAAGAGGAAGAAGGAGAGTTTGGATTCATTTCTGAAAACAAATGTTTGCAAATTTCCCTTCAAGAAGCCAGGAGTAACACCACTGCAGGACATGCAAGACAGCAACAATTGCTTGGTTACATGTTCCGATAAACGATTTTATTAATCAGTTGATTTATCGATCATTCCAATATCAAACTTTGCATTTTTAAGCTTCACTGGAATGTCAGTTAGGCTGATTTAATAAGTAATTATTACATTTCCCGGTTCCAGTTTTTAAATTACAATTTGTATTTTCCCAGACAGCCCTCATATATTACACTATAATAAAGACACATAATTCAAGTAATGCAAGTAATCATTAAACTGAACCAGTAATTGTTGCGATTTTTCAGGTACACATTCAGTAAAAGTTTTCTTTTTCCACATCTGCAAATCTTCACTTGGGGTACCACACAACTCATGAACCGTTTTGTTCATGAACACGTTTTGTTAATAATTGCCAGGTTTACTTTCTACTCTATTTCTCTGCAGAAGATGCTTAACTTTAAAAAGAAGAGAACTGAAGTCATGCTGTTAGGCCAACAACTGCACCAATAGGACACCCTGTACTAACCCCATATGAAAAGAAACTAATATCAAATTTGAGTGTAAGAATGGACCATTTTCTTAAAGGTGAAAGCTACATCAGCACAGTGGTCATTTTTTTGCTCTTTTCAGTTTAGGTGGTAAGAAAAAAAAAAGCTTAGTCTTTCAAAAAGATAAAGTGACATGGTAAGAAAGAAATATATGTGAATGAATTATTTACAAATACTTTCTACAAATGGATTATGTCAGTGTCTTACATAGTCAATGCATAACTATCAATGCTGGGTTAATAAAATAGTCATCTTATACTATGAAAGTAAATCGCCTCCATCCAAATCATAAATACTAAATGAATAAACTTATATGCAGAATAGTGTCAACAACCACTGGTAACTATATTGATTGGTTTCTTTGGATTAAGTGCACCTTACAAATTGGTTTCTTTGTATTTCTGTTCGTTAAACATTTTAGTTATAAAGTAATGGTTTTAGTGTCAACTTCCTCTAAACACTAGACTTTCTGCTTGTTTTTAAGCTGGCTACTTGAATTTGCTCAACTTTTTTAATGGTGGGTAGGTGATCATTTGGGGAAAAAAACTGGATCATATAAAAGCTAAAAAGCCATTGCTGGCTTTGCTTTATGTTGCACATATAGAATCCCAATAGAACGACTTGGAAATTTGTGGTTTTAGTGAGAAAAAATGTGGAGAAGCTAAGGCCATGCATACATAGTTATGCATGGCCTTGTACTAAGTGTACATGCATTTCAACCACAGCAAAGAAAACACCCTCTGTTATTTGTGTCATAGTCTCTCTAACAGTTGCCCATACTTACCAACGCTGGCAAAACGCAAAAATAAAACATCAAAACACACATTTCCATGCTAATAAAGACAAAAAACAAATCCACACTTCATAAAACCTAAACTTACAGACTCGTGAAAATGCTAATTCTCCCGCTGAAGAAACCTAAACAGGACTGCAAATGAAAACAGTCAAGCAATAACCAGATTTCTGATGACTCCTTTTGTACCACAGCTTTACTGAATCCCGAAATAAGCACTGCCAAGTGGCTCACTAAGAAAAAGGAAACTGAGATGACGCTTCTAGGTTCAGGGCTTAAAAGTGTGGCAAGATACAGTAGATGAGGCAAGCATCAGCAGAGAAGAACCTCTTTCAAGAAAACAATTAAAACGGTGAAACCTCAAGGTGACAAACATCTCAGAGAATGGAATAAGAGAACAAAACGTGATGGGGAAACAGTAATGTAGTGTGGTGCAAGGTGCACATCAAGTCAGTTTGCAACAAAGACAAGATGCTGAAAGAAGAAGAAATGCCAAACAGCAACAGGAGAAGGATAAGTGAATAGAAGACAGTCTGAGAGGAAGAGACAGTATTTACCAGATTGTTAGGGCCCAGTCAGCCAGTGGAAGTGGAGGAGAGATTGTGACTCTGAGCCCTGGGATTGGCTGCCTCTCTCTGGAAGTACTGCGAGGGTGCAGAGCCTAGCTTATGGGCCACCGCTTTTTTAAGGGTCAGGGAACAGGGAAGGTTGGGAATATTGAGGTGTAATGGAGGAGTTTAAGGCGGGAACACAGGGGAGGTTAGAGAAAGGATTAAGGCAGAGATGAGCAGAGCAGAAGAAGAGCGCATGGGCACCAAAGAGAAAAGACGGTTTACTTGAACAGGACAAAAAGACAACAAAAGGTAAAACAAGATGCGCAAACACACACTGAGACTAAAAGACAGGAACACTAGAAAAATGTTGGAACCGTTAAAATAGTATCTATTATTGGTGTTTTGAACCAAATTTAGAAACTAAAGATGACTACAAAATGCCATACATATAAAACTGAATCGCTAATGTGCATAGCAAAAACTGTGTTTGAAAGATTAATGAACTGACGTTGTGTATCTAGACTTTACAGTTACTGACAGTCAGTACAAATTTCAGAAAGCCAATGGTTACTATATACACTTTGTACATCTTTATAACTGATAAATATTGATATTTAGGGTTTTAGAGGATGGACCTTATGAAGAAGAACTGTCTTGTGACAAGACCACACAGTGTTATGACACACAACATAAAGGCAACACTTACAGAAAAAAAGGAAAGCGAAGTGGAGAAAGACAGGGAACAAGTCCTGCTGTCCTAGTTAAGCAAAGGTGTCCTAAATGTTGGTCTTTCCATCATCCTCTGTTTGTTATCGGGGACTTACTTGATTCTGGGTGAAGTGAGGACCTCTTCCCTGGATCTTTATGCAGCTGGATGCCTTTTATGGAGAAGATGGAAGCAGCTAAAAACACAAAGACACAGAAAAGCATGATGAGACGGTTTTTGTTGAAAGGCGAATATTCAGTTAATATTAGCACTCACTGTCAGGCAACGATTGAACGTGTTCTCCCAGAGTTCTGAAATACGGGTGTCTTAGTGCCTCCTCAGCTGACACACGATTCTTTGCTTCAAACTGGTGATAAAGAGACAGGGATGCTAATTATTTACCCTTACTTTTCTTAGAGTGCCTCACCTTCATTAATAAAAAGAAAGGTACTTCACCTGTAAGAGCTTTAACAGCAAGTCAAGACCATCGCTGTCTATCCTGTGACAGAGAGAGAAGCGAAAGGGGGGTGAGACGAGGGTACGTGAGCTCCTGATTAAATCTGCCAAAAATCCTTTCAAACAAATCTAATACTTTATCTTTTCATATCACAAGAACTTTCACATGAAGTACACAGGCTGTTTTGGTCAGAGTACCTGGGTGCGTGGTTGACAATGGGTTCTGCATGGTAGCGGGGGAAACTGAACGTTTTAAACTGTTCACTTGTCGTGATTCCGGGCCATGTCGCTTCTGTGGGAGTACCTATTGGAGGGAAAAAATAACATTCATCAAGGAGCGTACTCAATCAAAAACATAAAATGACGAGGCAAAAAAAACAAAAAACATCCGGATCTGATGGATTTCCCACCAAGAATACGAAATATGAGGTGCAGTTCATCCTCCACAGTCGATCCAGGGAACAGAGGTCTGCCTGTGATCATTTCATAGAAGATGCAGCCAACACCCCTGGAAGAGTAAGATAAAATGTGGTTCAGGTAAGAATTAGAGCACGCAAGGCAAAATGAATAGAACGTCACACATGAGTCAGCATTAAAATGTTAGGTGAGAGAAATAGGCTTTAATACGAAGCCTTATGAATCTTACATGAAGGAGCCAACTGTAGAGCATGACATTTTGATACTACTGTAAGCTTTGTTTATTAGCAAACACTATGCATCTCAACAGTGCAGCCTCTGGGAAAATAAACCAGATACAGATGAACACCAACAGGAAGAGTAATAAAACCTTCGATTTTGACACCAAATGTGTTTACATGTGTAGAAAACATCCACCAAATATGTTTACATGTGTAGAAAACATCTGATCATTTGAAAATTTTAGTGTAATGGAACCACAATTTACGGTACCTATCACTGTGAAACTAATAACAACGCCGAGAGAAAGGAAAAGTAAACAATAGCATGTTCTTTTCTTGACTACGTTTTAACTTTTAAAGTCTCTAAATTTATCCGCAATAGAGAAAAAAGTATAGACTAAAAACAAACAGTAAATATCGCAGTATTTGTTGAGCTGATATGTTTTCTCACCACATATCAATAGGTGTGGAGTACTCAGTCGAGCCCAGGAGAACATCTGGGGGTCGGTACCATAACGTCACCACTTCATTTGAGTACGTCTTTGTGGGGACAGACTTGGCCCGAGCCAAACCTAAATGGAAACACAATTTCTTTCATAAAATATTTTCACAATTTACAAAAACAATATTACTATATTAATATTGCTTAAAAAATGTCTTGACCTTTATATACCCTTATGAATACATGAATATGTTTTAAATTTGTAGTGTCTGGAGATTAGTTTCAACAGATTTTAAGTCAGTCTGTCACCTTCCATGTTTTACCAGAGGGGGGCAGTGTTGGGTAGATTTCTACAACTAGTTCATTCTGAATGTGGAGGAGGTGAGCATAATGTCGGGTCTGAGAAATAGTTTCAATTTAAGAAGCAAAAATGGTGGGTTTCACAATAATAGCCTCATTGTTAATCTTCAAACTCTTGTGACAACAAAACACAACAAAGTAAATTTTCCTTAGTACTAATAAAGGGTTATCTGTTCTGATTCAAAGGAAGTTTATGTCATTCAGCCACATAACAATATAACAAAGGTAAAAGTTGTTTTTTTCTTAAGTAAAAACATTGTAATTACTTCTGGGAATTCAACAAATTTAAATGTTTAATCCTCAAACTTCATTTGAGGATTTTATTGGGAGGTTTTTACAAGTAAAAGTTCAGTGTGTTCAAAGAGCGACAGACCACATTCTGCTTGTAGACAGTTAAATGATGTCTTACCAAAATCTGCCAGCTTGAGCTCTCCTTTCTCGTTGATGAGCAGGTTCTGGGGTTTGAGGTCTCTGTGAAGAACCTTCCTTCTGTGGCAGTAGGCTAGACCTCTAAGAAGCTGGAATAAGAAGATCTGAAGGAGGCAAAAGGAGTATATGACTTAATGTAGTTACAAAAAATAGGCGGTATGGGCAGAGATGTCATTCTCCCCTTTGTAACCTAAAATACTTCCATTAAAACAATATATACCACTTGGTATAGCTGCAATGGAATAATCAAGAAGCAATTAATAATTAAAGTACAATTTAATCACATTAATTAAGAATCCTAATTTATTTCACTGTAATAGTTCCCTGATTTTCATTCTAATGGAAAACCCGTGTGAGCATTTTTGACCCATTTTTTCCTCAGACAAAAAAGGAAGCTCTCTTCCTTCACTAATAGAAATGGGTTTTCTTTTTAAGTCATGCTTCTATGTACCCAACGGATGCAAAACCTGGAAGCTACCTTGACGTTGTGAATACTCATGATGCTCCCACAGTCATCCATATACTGCTTGAGATCTTTTTCCTGTTAAAGGTGGCAGAAAGACGTATTAAGGTTGTGAACATTGCTGTCCGTAAAACACTCTGTGTGGTTTAGTAGGTACCTACCAGATACTCAAACACCAGAGTGAGGCACTTGTCAGTGTGGATGATGTCATGGAGGGTGACAATATTGGCGTGTTTCAAGTCTTTCAGCAAAGACACTTAAAAGAAGAAACAAAATGAGCCATAAGAGCTTACACTGACATCGCTTTTACAACAATTAAGTCAATTTTTCTTCTTCTTAACATGTATTGTGTTATGTTTAAGGTAGGGGTAGCATCAATGTTTTGATTGGAGTGCAGTACCTTCTCTTATGGCCGTGCAGGGTGCTCCTTCCTCATGCTCCAGGCGTATCTCTTTCAGAGCTACCAAATTGTCTGTCAGCTTGCTTCGGCCTTTAAACACTGTAGCGTAGGTGCCCTGCACACATGGAAAGCGCGAGTGCATTTGTGAAATCTAAAATCTAAGAGCTGAATATCGATTGAACTCATTTTCATTATTGATCTAACCTCGCCCAGCTTGTCCAGTTTGATGTACGTCTCAAGTTTCCCAAAGCCAATTTCAGACTACAGGAGGACAGAAAAGATGGGTTAAGTCAAGCTAATTCACTGGATCTTGTCACGCTGTCACTGTGCCAGTTTGGATCCGTTTCCCGTGCGTCTTATTTGCAGGTAAAGCAAGCCTTTAGCAGTTCATTACGCTAATTGTCTCTTGAAATCCTCTGTGTCATGGTTGTTGGAAGTAAAATCCAGCTATGTCTGGGAAGAATCTGAGTCATTAAGCCCAGTCTCAATACATAGGTGCATTTGTGCCTAATTAAAAGTGCAACCTCTTTTACAAGACCTGCCATCAACAGAAATCTTCATAAAGTTGAACCATTTTTGTTAAGAAAAATAAACACTCAGTGACAACTTTTTCAGGTAAGCTTTCCATGTACTCAACTGAAACCCATATATGTTGCACAAAAACTGCTCTAATTCATCATGGCAAAGATAAAATCTGGTAACTATGCTGGCCTTTGGGAACACCGATATGTTCATAACACCAGTTTGGAACAACTTTGGATTCATGACAGGGTGCATTGACCTGCTACAATCAAAAGATGAGTATACGGCAGTAATAAAAACGATGGAACATGATCAGTAGCTCAGGTAAGTTGTGGCATTTAAACTGTAATTAACTTGCTCTAACCATACAAAGGGTCCCAACAAAATATCTTCTCCACATTGCCGCACCAGCCTCAATACAAAATAGGATGCTTTCATATGTACCAAAGAAATCTTGGCCTACCACCTGAATGTCACAGCTAAAATCAAAACTCATCAGACAAGAGAAGGTTTTCCAATTTGTCATTGCCCACAGAGCCCCCGATGCCATTCTGGTTGAGCGTAAAAGTCTCAGGAAATCGTCAGCCTGTGAGGTACCATCGACTTTTCCACTTTCAATATCTCTTTAATTCTCTTTCTTCATCATTCTGATGCTCAACTTGAACTTCAGCAAATCATCTTTACCAACTACAGGTCTTGAAGACATGTGACTGGGTGGTTTACTATTTGTGTGAACAAACAATTGAACAGGTATACCTAAAAGAAATTCTGATGAGTGTAATTATTTATTGTAACATGTATATTCTCAGCCTCCTACATATTTAAAGAAATTAGACTAAACAGAGACAAATATGTGAAAATAGTTACCGTAAGTTTTTAAACTATTTCTATGGAGAGTATTTTCTCCATCAGAGTAAACTCTGGATGAATCCCGTCTTGAGTTGATATCCAACAGGTTCGACTCTCGCTGTATGTCACCCCCAGGTTTCCAGGGCATGAATTATTAATAGAAAAAGCTATGTCAAGCCGTGACAGCCACAGGCCTGTCAGGGTGTATCCATCTGCCTCTTGTTTACTAGTCTCTGTCAAACATATTTCAACCATGTTTTAATTGTTTGTGCAACAAACCCCACTATCCCATCATAGCATGCATGTGAATGCCAGGTCAGTGCATGCATTTGTACTTAAGCAGGGGGGAGGGATATCCATTGACCAACTTAGCTGATGAAGCATGTGATCTCTGTACGGGTAATGCCAACATTTTAGCAAGTTCAAAAACAAGAACAGAACGAAACAAATGATTGGGATTAGTTCATAATGTCGTGCATAACTTGGCTAATTTAATCAAATTTGCAATAGAATACAGTTCTTTTGTACCTGTTGGCAATGACTGTGACTTTGTGAAACTATGTCTTGGTATCCGCCCCAAATATAATTCCATTGTGGATCAATGCACAAAACAAGGTCTATAAAATTATACGTAAGAAAATTTGGTGTGGAACTACTTGACCGGTCTGTAAAAAGTCTTGACTTTAACTAGAAGATCTTCAGTCTAAATTACAGCGCCGGCTCTGAGTCAGACCTTCTCCTCCGACAGCAGTGTCTGACCTCACAAATGCACTACTCAAATATCACTCTCCCATAAACATACTAATAAACCTTGTGGAAAGGTTTCCCAGAAGAGCTGGAAGGTGTTTTCAGGTGCATTGGGTGGGTCGACTTCATATAAAACTCTACAGATTATGAATTAGACATACTTCAAGCTCTAATGTGACTTAGTGACTCTCCTTCTGGATGAGAGTCATTTTCATGAGAAAAATTCAACCCATATGGAAAAAAACAACTTTAATACCATATTGTCTCAGTCTAATCCTATTTTGATCCTATACTACAATAGTAATTTAAAAACCCATAATGGCTTTTGTCTACTTCAAGTATCCCTAAAACCAAGACAGACTAAGCTTTTTGCATCAAACCAACTTTCTTCAAATGGTTTGCCCTCTGAGTACTTAATGCTTTGTGCACTTGCAAGCAGTATGTGAGTGAGTAAGTGAGTGTGCACTTGCTTGCATATGCTTCCAATGGCATCGGGTTCATTTCTTTCCTAACGCTTCAGTGAGCTTACTCAGCAGAACTAGGTCAGAACAAGTTTCAGAGACAAAATTAAACTAACGGGACAATATGAGCACGCGCTTTGCTTGAGTCTGTGCAGGGACAGTGGAGGCTGATGTACAGAGAGAAACCTCAAGCAGGAAACGCCAAAGCTGAAACGTCTGCAGCTCTGATGAAAATGTGTACTGAGAAGAAAACTCCACTACTTCGACAACATTTCATTTGCAATTATGGTTTTTTTTATACCCTGCTTGTAAGAAAGCTCAATGCTGTGAGAGAGATGGATCAAGAGTGTTTGAGTGGGAGAGAGAAAATGACGGCTTTCTGCAAAGAGTAGTTTCTATAACATTTCCATAACATTTCTATAAACTAGTTGCAAACCCCCTAATACTACAAAACAGTTTTAGGAATAAAAAAATGAGCTTTTCAATCCAACCTACATTTTCATTGTGTAAAACTTTATCTTACTGGCAGACTGTTTACATTCAATGAAATAAAAAAAAAAAATCGTATTTGCTTAGAAAAAAGCAAATACGATTGCTTTTTTATATATATATATATAAAAAAGCAATCGCTAAACAAATAACCGGCA
>CAEGAF010076106.1:0-37552 GCA_903067075.1 Micropoecilia bifurca
TTGATTTATTAGTCAAACCCGTGAAGACGCTGTTGCAGTAATCAATGCGGCTAAAGATAAACGCATGGATGAGCTTCTCTAGATCTCGCTGAGACATTAGTCCTCTAATCCTAGAGATGTTCTTCAGATGATAGAAAAAAAAAAAAAAAGCGGGTAGAACAAAGATTAGATCCAGAGAATGGAACTGGATACGTTTCAGTAGATCCAGATATATTTTCACTGACAAATGGACACAGAAAAAAACAGAAGGGTAAAAGAAAAAAAATCTCCAGATTTTAATAGCAGAATTTCAAACAATATGTGGAGTATTTTCGAGTACTCCAAAACATTTTTATGATTGTTGCTGCTGTTATTATTTTTAGGTGGCTCTCAAGTAAAAAGAAGGAAGAAAAGGTAAATCTGCTTTGTTTGTCTTACAAGAGGCACAACAAGTGAGCTAATTCAAATTGGAAAAACCCTGACGGGTAATAAAAAAAACAACACAACCTTTAACAGATTAAAGCATAAATCCTGAATCTTTTGAGTTACATTTACATTCCAAGGTGATTTACCTTATATGTTTCAGACAGAATTTCACTATTCTATACTAAATATGTAACAGAAGTTTGATTGGTTTTACTGACAAATCTAATAAGTGGCTTTACAAAATGTCACAACAATCTGGGACCTTTTGTTGTCAGTTTCGAAAATCGGCAACATTTTAAGTGAGATCGAAAGGCATCAAAGTTATGGTGCTGCAAAGTGCAGAAAGTCTGGATCCAACGTTCTCTGGATTGATTTTAACTCATGTTTAAGAGAAATTACATAAAATGTTACTATAGAAGGGAGTATTTAGGAAAAGTAAATGAGTTAAATATACTCCAATTTTATAGATGTGAAAGTCACTTTCGAAACCTCTTGAACTGTACCCTCATAATTATTTACACACAGAAGTTAATGTTAATTGGAGAAACCAAAGGAGAATATCTTCTCACCTCACCTCAAAATTATCCCAGCTTAGGGAAGATATTAGAGTTTCTGAATCTAAATTATGGATTTTCTTTTCTTCTCGTGGTTGACTTTGCCTTGCATATGTAGAAATAATAGAATTCAGTCTGTGTACTTCCCCAATGTGCTTGAGCTCATGCAGTGATTTCCATTACAGAAGAAAGCCTCTTTTTGATGCTGCAGCTTCCGACGGCTCCAAGATCCCAAACTCAAAGCTTTATGGCATAAATTTGAAACATTTTACTTTTTATATTTGTCCTTTCAACTTTACTCTGTGTACTATTGTAGATAAAAGCTTTGCCGCCAAAAGACATTGAAAATGTAGAGAAAGCATTAAAAATAATTTGAAATAGTCAATAGAACAAATACAGATACTTTTTCACAAACGTATCTTTACAGATTGCTTCTGTTTTTGACTATTTGTTACTGAAGCTTCAGATTATAAATAAAAAAGCAAAAAGCAGCCTAAAAAGTATTATTTTCTGTAGCTATCCAAACTAAATTGACCCGATGGGGAAAAATAACAATTGCTGTCTTGTCATAGTATAAATTAATTGCGTTGAACTGAATTTTTTTGGAAACCAAGTTTAAATTCATTAGCCACAACCAGGCCTGATTACTGCCAGATTTGTAGTTTCACTAAGTTGCTTAAATGGCAACATCAAATATAGTAAAATATTTCAAAACACAACAAACCATGCCTCAATCTAAAAGAAATTAATCACCATATGAGAAGCAAACCCTTATGAAACAATATGCGACTATGATAAACCACAATAAAAGTAGTTAACCTCTAATAGATAAAACATGAAGCACTGGTGAACCATCCCAGTAGTTGGTGATCTACAAAAATTGCTGCAAATGTTGGTCAACAACACATTCATGGGGTCACAACAGAACCCGGAGAAACATCCAAATCACCGCAGGCATCACTTCAGGTCAGTCTTCAAATTCAATTAGAGAGCTATTTTAAAACATTTAAGTTGAGCAACATTTATTTTGCTTTGAATCTAAATTCGAGGAACTAAATTGCAATTCATCTGGGACAGACTTCTGTATAGAACAGAGGCACATATAGCATGATGCCTGGCTTCCTGTTTGCTGACATTAATCCAAAGGCAGCGGGGATTTTCTGCCTCTTGCTGCTTCTTGCCTCACACCCCTGCAGGGCTCTTAGATCCACGCTCTTTCCTGCTCACACACACACACGCATACACAGACGAACACGATAGACTATAAATATTCTGGCAAGGAATGGCTCCATGTGTAGCACAACGTACGCTGGGGATGCAACACACACTGTGTTTATTTCAACTCTGCCACCAAGCTCTCTGTCAGCAATATTTTGTATATAAAAAAAAACGTTTTTCACATCTGCTTGTCTGCTAATGTTCATTTAGGCCAACTTGTCGATGAGCCCAGATAGGAGCGGCGCCGTCACCGTACTCATCCCATTTGTCTGCTGCTGCTTGACCTGCCAAAGCTTCAGGTGCCGAGTTTTGTTTGTGCCTCCATCCGAGTGTGAGAAGCCTGCCGTTCGGAAAGCACATGTGCGACGCAACACGTCACATTACACCGTGACAGTCTGTCACAGTGAATTAAAGCTGGAACACAAACGAAGGCAGGCGTCGGGGTAAAAATCATTAATGCCACACTGCTCTGGTTCACCACAAGCTAGACCTGTAGGTGACAGAAGTGGCAGGAATTAGGCTGACTGGAAGCAGAAAAACCGACTTTCATCTTTGTCGTTTTCATTCAACAAGTCAATTATGATCCAAGCATCGGTTGCATAACCGATGGACAATATTTGAAGCATGATATGACATGGCAGAAGCAGCTTAAAACTGGGTTACCATCAATTATTTTCATGTCTGCAGCAGAAAAAATAAATGTATAAGTTCTGATGGTTGTTTTTTTTCTGTCAGTTTGACAAAATGAGACATCAGCTCTTATCTAATCTTTTAGCTCACAACTTACTGACAGAATAAAAGGGCTTACTGTCCAAAATGTCAGATTTAGCAACACATTTAGGAAAGAAGGCAGTCAATGAATGAATCCAGTAAAACCACAACCAGCCAGATTCACTTGAACGTCTGGTGGGGTGTCTGTCACTCAGCCGACAGTTAGACATCCTTCAAATCCTGTAACTAGTGAGGTGGGACCTCCCTGGAACTGCCTTGTTCTCTGCAGAGATCTTCACTTTTGGCTTGAAGGACCACTGAACCAAAGCACAGAACAACATCAACAGCTGGACATGTCACCTCTTATTAACTCTTCCAAGTTCAAGAGCAGTAGTAAACTTTTTCTGCAATGAAACAGACAGAACAAACAACCATGCATGCATGCACACACTCACAACTAGGGGCAATTTGGAGAGGCCATTTAACCTAATGGTCATGTTTTTGGACTGTGGGAGGAAACCGGAGTACCCGGAGAAAATCCACGCATGCACAGGGAGAGCATGCAAACTCCATGCAGAAGGACCAGGGCTGGGAATTGAACCCAGAACCTTCTTGCTGCAAGGCAACAGCTCTACCAAATGCACCACTGAGCAGCCCAGCAGAATAACATACTCTATTTAAATTAGATTTAACTGTTTCTTTTACTCTATTTCCCATAATATCATATAAACCTAAAGCTATTGGATTATTTGTGTGTGTTGTTAGAGAACTAACAATACACATCGCATTGAACACATTATCATCATTGTGGTGGAGGCGGTATCATGCTGTGGAAGGTTGGTCAAAATTGATGGAAAAACTTCAAAGTGCTAAATCCAGGGCTATTCTGGACAAAGAAATGCTGCAAAAACCAGAACGTAATTGTAATCAAGAGAATATATATGAATGTCATGGCAGAATATTGAGGTTTGTAAAAAAGAATATCCCATTGTTGTTGTTTTAAAAGAATAGTTGCCTTAACCATGTGTCATTTTTCCATCAACTTCATAAATGTGGTGGTCTATTTCATATAACCCTAAATTAATGGGACAAAAATATAGAATTGTTTAAAAATCCATACTTATGCAAAGTATCAGTTGTTAAGATTTACTGACTACTTTGCGAAAAGCTTCAAGTATGGTATATATTGTGGATGTACTATTTTATCTTCCTCCACTAGTGTTTATTACATCTAAAGTCTTTAACTGCAGTTCTGGTAAATTAAGCACCGTTTTATATTTTGTGCAAACAAAAGAGAAGAGGAGCGTTACACAGAACAAAAGCTGTCATTATCTTTTCCTCCATGTCAGTCAAGATGCACCACCTCCAAACCAGCCTCCTCCATCTCAGGCCCCCGCAGGCTTTTCTCACATATGTGCATTGCAACAGTGACTTAATGAAACGCCTACAATCACTTATCAACAGCAGATGCAGATGCCTGCCAGTTGTGCTACCAAGCATAAAAATTACCATGTTGTTTCCCTTGATAATGGTAGCTGCCGGCAATATATCCCCCAATTTGCAAACGAAATTACAAACTAGATCCCATTTTGCCCCACTGTAATTGTGTTTTGGGGTATTTTATTATAAACCTCAGAAATGGCTCCATCATTTATCTTCTGCAACAACTTCAAAAATATTAACAAAAAAAGTATTTAAGTATTTAAGAGGCTGACAAACTTACTAATATCATTAATAATTTGCAGCATAATAATATTGCATGGCATGCCATACGTTTAATTTTTAATTAACTGTCCTATTTCTGCACAGACACCAACAAAACAGTGATTTGTTGTGTTGCTCAGTGAAACGGTGCATATACAGGTGGTTTATCTTCTCTTGCAGAAGAGGGTTGTTTTCATTTACAGTTATTACAGAATATGCATCCTTATACTATAAATGACTACTGTAATGCTTGAGGGATAAATAAAACAAAATACCAAGTGCAAGTCAGCATTTCTAGATTTATTTTTTAAATAATTCTTCACGGCTTGCTGATGTGGATGAATGCAACCTCTGCAGTTGTTTCTTTGATGATTACAGTACATAAGAGCTTCCGAGTCAATTTTCATGAATATTAGTTGAGAGTCTAAGCACAACCATTTAAGAATGCTATGAAAGAGAAATGCAGATGGGTGTTTTCAAAACAGTGAATTTCACATTTTCTGGATGTTTTGCTCTCTATACAGGAGGTAAATAAAAGTGCCTGCTGTCTTACAGTATCTACTTTTCATTCCTTTCACTTCTACCTTGAATATACAGCTAGATTAATGAATATTAATAATAGTCCACTGTATTAGGGCTTAGACTTTTTGTATATTTTAGTATTTTTTTAAATTATGTTTTTAAAACCTTTAGATATTTTCTCATTTAGATAAATTATCCTATTTTGTTGGGCCACAATTTATGCATGCAATTTGAGCAAATGTTTTTGTTTTGCTTTGAGACTTTGACCTTAATTTGTTTCAATTGGTTTTACTGTATTTATTTTATCATGTCATATTTTTCTGTTTTTTATTATTATTTTAGCATATGTAAGCTAAAATAATAGCTTACATATTAAGCTATATATATATAAGCTGTTTCAGCATATAAGTTGAAATAAAGCACTTTGTTTCAGCTTTGGTTGTTTTGAAGTGCTTTATTAATAGTGTTGGTATGGTAACATGCGAGTTTGAAGGTCTGCTGACAATATCAACATTAAAAGCCCATTTACTTGCACAGCACCCTTGACAATTGTTAGCACCACAGGTAAGTCTTCTAATAATTGCATCTTTTATTGCAGTAACATTATTATACGACAGAGCATTTTAGAGAAAGCCAGTTCTTTAGCTCAGTGGCAAAAATGTCATTCTCCTCTTTCTACCACCTTGCTCTCTGTTATGCTGCAGCTAGCACAGCCTGTCATAAATGCTTAGACTGGTGTGGCCACCGGTGACAGCAGATAAAACTGGTAACTTTCTCCACAATTAGCTCATTTAGCAGAGATTACATGAAGTTGATTGACAGCGCTAAGACCTTCCTCCTGGCTCTGATTGGTTGTTTTTGACCAGGAATGGTGCATTTTGTCAGATGGAAATAGTGGGTTTGGGAGGAGGTGGAAGAGATCAGATTATTACAAATTTAACAAATATATTTAAAAAAACAACATTCTTTTATAAAACTCACTTACTGCACCTTTAAAGTAGGAGAGCGAGTGTTGGAATGCCTTTTTTAGATGTTTCCTCATAACTCATAAAATATGTCATTGATACATTTAATGTTAGCTGCACCCAGGATAGTTAAAAAGGCATCGTTTGAAATTCTTCCCCAGACCCAGACAACCTTAATGACTAATGAATTCTTTGTAGCACAGACCAGCACCAAATTAGATGTCTTACAGCAGTTGTTCAATGCATGCAGCCAAGCAATCACTTTGAAATCTCTATTTCATTTATCTGGTTTTTCAAACACAGGAGGGTTTAGGGCTTTGTTTTTTCTTTTGTAATTATTCAAGTCCAATTAGTTAATTCACCATGTGGAGCCATCGTGTGTCTGGAAACAGATTAATAAGAAACTTCTTCCCTTCTTTAAAAACTAATTACACTCAAGATGAAAGTTCCTTTTCATGGATTTGTTGATAAAATGTGCTCTTTGTGTGGTCATTTTTTGTTGCATTGAAGGCTGAAGACGTCAATGCTCTCCCTCCAGCACACAAGAAGCTGCCAAAAACCTACTTGTATAAATTGCCATGGAACCTACATCAATCCAGTCCCAACCTTCTGAAAGTGGATTTCATTTCTAAATGATAAAGTTACAATCAAGACTACTTTAAAAGCTCCATTTAATTGAAATCATGTATGCATAACTTCTGAGCAACAAAAATGACCTCAGATGCTATCTGTGCTGTTGGACAATCTGCGCTAGAAACAGTTTGATTAATGTTGGTCTAAGCCTTTCAACAATCACTTTCAGTAAGCTTTTGATTAACTTCTACAACATCTTCTCCTGTTGGCATCCGCATAAATTTTAAGGGACCATGGCAAAGCCAAGGTGGGCCACACACACAAACTAGAGCTGCGTTTTTTTTTCAGACATAATTGCTCATTAAACGCTTCATAGACTAAAATGTTTCCGCAGTAACCAGTCTTCAAAGACCACAGGTGATCCTGCTGAGCTTAAATACCCCACAGATGAGCCTAATCAACAGGCTTTATGATCTCAAACAAGGGGAAGTCAGAATCTTCCAAACTGATGTAAAACATGTGAGAAACAGTTTGATTTGACTCTCTCACCGCTATCTTTGCACATCTTGATAACGGTACAGTCTCTTGTCAAACGGCTAAATTAGTTTGTCCATCACTTCTCCCAGAGTGTTCCCCGTCTGGCCTAAACCTCGCTTTGAAAATCTTTATTTGCTTCCTTTCAAAAGAAACTCCTAATGAGCAGTGTCACTCTGAAGTTTCAGCTTCATTTAAGAGCACAGGAAGTTCCTCTTTCTGCTGCTTCATTCTGTTGGAAAACGTAAACGTATACAAAAAAATAGCCATGTATTCAGAGGAAACATGATTGTAAAAATGAAAGTTCCTTCACAAATATTATTTTTAATTGAATTAAACCAAGAGAAAGAGATCAACAAGAAAATGAATATCTATTTGGGCTGTGTGTATTTTTAATCTTGGCAGCACTGTCAGAAAATGCTAAAATAAATTTCTAAATTAAATGAGGATAATGATAGTTAAGCAAAGATTTATGTAAAAAAAAAAAATTCGAAACAGAAAATAAGCGACAAAATAAAAAGTGTACTTTTCATTATATCATTATTTTTGGTAGCTTTAGTTCTCAAGAATACTCACCCTAAAAACTCTGTTTAATTTCCTAATTTAACTCATGCTTAATGCATGGCTAATTAAATGATAAATTAAATGCTATTATGAACTATTTTTATTTTTATTTGTTTTTTGTTTTTGTCACATTAACTTTAGTGAAGCATTCTTTTGTTTATTTAGAATTTTGGATGTTTTCAATCTCCATAAGTTTGTGCTGATGTTTGTGTATTTGTCCAGGCATTAGTCAGGTAACATGAAATAAAATGCATCATAACTCATTTTCACTGTATTGGGAATTTAGTGAAATGATTTATGCTTATTGGGGCATAGTTTGGTGTTGGCAGTTTCCTCTGATACTTGGATCTGTGTTAATGTTGCATTTAGCCACCCCGTCCAATTAGCCTCAGCACTGCTGCCAAGAGATATAAATCAAATTTATGCAAAGTATGGATGATTTAAAGGTAGAATTACTCTACTTTATTTTCAACCTTTTGGTTGTTTCAGTATAAAAAACTAATTGTGAAAATAAGAGCTGCGTGGAATGGCAGATGCAGGGCTGTAATCAGACAAATTATTGTTGTTAAAGATTTGTATAGTTGCCCAGAGTAATGAGCAAAGTGACTCACACCGTGGCTCTGTTTACCTGCCTGGGTTGACTCAACCCAACTCTACTCAACTCAACGGTCCACTTGGCAATTTGCAAGCATGAATAATGAAGCAGTGATGCACAGGAGGCCACAGTTCAGCATTATTCAATCTGTTGCAGGCTGACATGCACTCAGAAAGCTGTTTATTTTGCCAAGTTAACCCTGTATGCAAAAAAATGCACAACAGAAATGAAGTGTCAATATGCAATAACATTGCATCCTTTAGATTTTAAGGCACTATGTTGTGGCTTCTGTTCAAATGTAAGTTCAAAATGTTTTCTCTCTGTCAAAGATATAAGAGGGACACTTAATCTTTGTCACATGGGATAAAACTGCAGCCACTACAGCAGATTGATGAAACAATATGAAATATTGTGTGCTTAAAATTCACCAGGCATTATTTTAGGCTGATGCTGTTATTGTAAACATCAGCCTGATAAATCATTGCAGCATCTAGTTTGCAATGAGAGGAAAACAGCAGCCTTGACTTTCTATGGATTATTTCTAAGTACATTAACTCTCTTTCTCATACTCTTCAGGTCAGAGTGAGATTTAGATGAACCAAAAACTGATTATCTAATCAAAGATGTACATCAGAGACTAAATTATAACCTTCAAAATATGAATCAGTGTAACTACTGGTATTGATTACTTTCTAAAATTTAATACCCAAAGTTGATGCAACATAAATTAAAGGGAGCAACTCCAATACCTCTATTTCCTTATTTAGGAACCTTTGGGAAAATATGGTTGATGGCATTTTTTTTGCTTGTTACAAGGACTAGAATTGTTGAGGGATGTCAGTAAGAAAAGGAAAAACTTTAAAGTTCTCTTTACAAAATTATCTTCTATTTTTTTTTTTTTTACTTTTTTGTACATTTATAAGAAACCAATGACTTATTAACTTTGCACCTACATGATTGAACTTATACAGATATATATAAATATATTTATTCAGCCAATCCTAACCAGGTCAATATTTTGTGTAGACAAATGCTTTGGACCTTCTAACAGAGACCATTTGCTACATTTTTGCTAATGAAAAGCATCCCCAAAGCATGATGCTGCCACAATCATGTTTAATAGTAATGGTGTCCAGTCCTGGTTTTTATTTTATTTTACTTTACGGTTTTTCTTATCAGCCAAAAAAACTCTGTATCGCTCTCATCTCTCCAGAACATATTCCTCCATGTTTGCTGAGTCCTCTACGTGACGTAAACTGCTAAAAGGAGCTTTAAATGGCTCTGTTTTAATCTTTTATATTTTTGATTTATCTCAAAGACCATATTTATGGAATTTATAGAAGGATCAAAATGCTAAACTAACAAAGCAACAAATCAACACCGAAAGCCACCTTGCAATAAAAACAGTCGCAACACAGCTATGTAAGCCACAACAACAAAAGCCAAAATGCAAGAAAAATAATTTAAACAATGCTATTAAGTTGTTCATAAATTATTTTCTAGCATAACTTGTTGTGGTTTTATGTTGATGCCTTTGCACATTTTTGACTCTGTATTAGTTTATATCTTTTCACCTGCATCTGGTTTGTCCCTTGGTTTTCATCATGTGGTTTGTTTAATAGCGCTCTTCAAAAGCTTGGTAGCATTGGCAGAATAGTTGTATTTACAATAAACTTAACTTACACAAAGGTAGACTCCAATTTAGCTTTAGGGGGTTTAATATACATGCCACACTTTTCAGATTTTTACCATTTAGAAAAATGACAACCAGGAAATCTGCAATAGACTGGTGACCTGTCCAGGGTGACCCCGCCTTTCGCCCGGACCATTAGCTGGAGATGGGCAACAGCAACCCTCCTGACCCATTACAGAAAAACAGAAGATGGATGGATGGATGGATGGATGAATGGATGGACAACCAGGAAATGATTTTCCTCAATGCTGTTTTGAGTTGGTATGTCACAGTATATAGCGTAGCATTTATGGTTTTATGTTCTGCTTGGAGCTCTATTATTATTAAAGATTTGTATTGACTCAGGAGTGAAATAATCAATAGTTACAAATCATAATGTCATTCATTAAAACATTCAGACCAGGGCAGTTATTATAGTTATCCTCATTGTGATGAATTTTATTGACTGAAAATAAACATTATTCTGTTGGTTTAACATTTTACAGACTTTATTTTTACATGGGTTTTTTTAGTAATTATTAGTTTTTAGTAATTAGTAATTATTAGTAATCAGTTTCTGTACACAGTCCAAAACATTTTTATCAACTTTCTATAATTTTATTAAACTGCTGAGCATAAATATTGGGAAAGTGCCTGGAATATGCCCTGCTTTATAAACTGAGGACACTCAATTATTTTCCCGTTTTCTCCAAGACATTCTTGTCAAAACTGTCAGTCAGTGGCACCTTCACTTAGTTCTTTCATGCTTCAATAAAAAATATTTTTCTGAATGTGCACCAAAGGCGTTGCTTGTTTTACAAACGGAGGAATACATGTATCTTCACCTTTGTGATTTAGAGCTTTTCTATCCTGTCCTTCGTCTCTGATCTCAGTTCACAAATATATTTCAATTTAGATGCACAGATTTATTCCATAATTTGCCCACTTCTTTTACTACTTCCATTGCACTCTGCAATTGATATACCTACATATTTCAAAAATCTCCATTTATTCAGAGAAGCACAGTTTTATAAATGTGAACACAACCTATCAGTAGAAGAGACACACAACATATCCTTTCTCATTGTCATTAAGCTGAGCTAAAATATTGAATTATGCTCTTTTTTTTTCTAAGCAAAAATACTGTGGAGTCCAAACAGAAATTCTGACATATCCTTCCATCCATCCATGATTCATGCAAAGTAAAGTATTGACTGGCTTCCACATGATAACAACTTGAGTTTGTTTGGTGCCTTTGTAAACTGACACACCAGCTGCTCCTCTGTTGTCTGAATAAATATCTGTTCAACTAATGTTTGCCTTCCTCAGTATTTTGGTCACAGAGGTATGTACTGGTTTCCATCTCAGAAGTTACCACATCAATTCTAAAAGTGACCTCTAAGAAACATTAAAAGACTTTGCCCATTGTTTGTGGAGTTTGGCGATTATAGCATTTTTTTAATATATATATTGGATTGTTATTGTGGAACAACAAACATATTGGATTTATGGATCAATAACACTGAAAAGATGAAAATTGGAGAAACAAGGCTTCCATACAACAGAAACAGAAACTGTGACCTTCACCCAGGACTGTGTGACCTGTCGTTCCAGTGCTTCATGTGACTCCTTAGATGTTCCACATCGTCACTTCATAACTTTTGCCAAAAACACTGTAGTGACCTCCAACGTCTCCAAATATCAGTAATTTCAGTAAAGACAAAAAGAGAGCCTAATTTCAGTAATTCTGTGACAGCAGAATTGTAGTAGTGGAACCGAATTCTTTCTTCAGTCATTGGTCATTGGTTGGTTTTTCAGTTTCACACAAATATAGAAAGAATTCAATTGACATTTTTATACTCCATAAAGTGAATGTCCTCCATTGTTGTCATTGTTTGGCATTTATCTATTTCCTTAAATGTGGTTCCTTAATTTCACAGTAAACTTAGAGCTGCAATCCTCCACACTGCTTCCACCGCCACAGCAAAATGTATAAATGCAGCTGATATCGCTGATGATTAATGTTACTTAAGCTCATGCTACCATATTCAGATTCTCAGTCTACACTACTGAAGATGTACTTTTGGGATGCCAACATCCTGGAGTGACCCTCTCTATCAGGGTTTCCTATGCTTTGCACCTGATTTTTGAATCACTAATGTGAACTCTATGGAACTGTGATCATTATGCATTCAGATTTTATGCAGATTTCTATTTTTCTTGAATATAATTAACATTCCACATGTTCTTATCACATAATGGAAAATCATAAAGAAATTTTGCAGAATGAGTTATAAAGGCACTTGAGGGGAATGAAGTCAATATTTTTGGAGTTACAATTACAAAGTACTGGTGTGAGTTAAAATGAATGGGCAAGCTGAAAAGCTTTGTGTTGGCAATGCAGCCCACAAACTAGGTCCAGTTGCATTATTACTCTCCAAAGGAATGAGACAAAATTCCAGTAAACTGTTGTGGGCAGCATCTAAAAAGAGTTTAAAAGATACGGAGAAAATGCATGCCCATTTCTGTATTTGAATGAAATTAAAACAAGCATATTGTCTCTTCTAACATTTAGCATGTGGGAACAGTTCAGTCTAAATTAACTGTCAAGCACAGATTAAAAGTTACATATTGTGATACACTTTTATTTAAAAGCTTGTCAATATTAAAAAAATAAACTCTGGTTGTTCCTGTGCTTTAGCTACTGTAAGATTTTTTTTATTATTTTTTTATATATATAATATTCAGGGCATGTTTGCCCTGAACAGTGTCATACACTGTCACCAAAAAATTAAGGATGATTGAGACATTGAAAAATACACACTTCTTGCACACAGTGAAATATGCCCTTAATGGTAAGGACATTAAAAGCTTACTTTACAGCAAATCTATTTATTTATGAATGATGAAGTTACAGCAACAAGGAAAGCACCACATATAATGGCTGCTATATTTTGTTATTCTGTCACAGCCTGGAAACTTCAAAAATGGTGCAGACTGAGGGACACAACAAGCATTGCATTTAAATAGACATGGTGTAACATTCACAGTATAATGCATAATTCAGTCTCGCACTGTGGATTAAACTCCACTCCCCAGCTGTTACAGAGAGCCACTTAAAAACAGCGTGCAGAGCAACAGCCGGGACCCTGAGCTGTTACTGATATCATGAAGCTCCTTTTTGACTGTTCAGCAGCTGAATTTCACTCCAGAAACTGCAGCAGATCGACTCCCACAAGAAAGGCTTTTTTTTTTTTACATATAAATGTAGGTCTTCGTGTTTTCCAGAGGTTTGTGTGGGGGGAAAATCACTCAGCTATCCAAAACACACAGTTTCCAAACTATGGGTGATACATGGAAAAAGACAGCAGGATTACATAAAGTGCAAATGTTCACACACAGATGTTTTTTTGGTGTGTGGCAAACTCACACAGACTCTTGAGGATAGTGTTTTCCATAGACAAATAGCCCCTATCAGAGATTCCAGCCCCCGTTGCCATGAGAATAATTACATTTAGGCCAAACTCTAGTTTCTTAGTTATGACTTATGGTGCCCTCCGCCCTATCCTGTGGGATTTTTTTTGTTGTTTTTTTTTTTTCAGTATAATGTATGGCAATGCAGCCCTTGAACATAAAACTACTTGATCAAATTTTACAGGAAAACCTTCATGCACAGATGAATTTGGTGATTACAGTTGGAATAAAGTAAATAAAAGTTTTTTTCCTACAAGTTAATCTGCAAAATGCTACCTTTAGCAACTGAGTATTTTCTGTGGTTGAATGTTTTATATCGGGTTTGAAAGAGGGGTAACTGCTTACAATTTTAATATGATAGCAGTTGCGTTCACAGAATCTAATCATCTGCCCTGAGTGAGAAAAAAGTCAAAAGTTTCTCAGCAAAGAAAAGTAAAAGGAAATCCGTCTTTTGCGATATATAATGTTGAAAATCAAATAAAACCAGGCAGCAGATAGATAATGCCACGTCAAATGTTAAAATTGAGTGCTCCTGCAAAGGAGAAAATGCTTTATGGATGTCAAACAAGATTCTGGGTTGATATATGTGGATGGGCAGATTGCTTTGAATTAGATTAGTGCAATGACACTGTCTACCTAGACATAAGATTATTTGAATATTCCTTCCTTCAAGCATCGCCAACATCTTTGCAGAGTTACAGAATCCAAAAGAGCCATTCTTCTTAAGAATCATTTATTCAAAAGGGGCATTAATGGATTGTTTTCATTGATTCACCACTCCCCAAAGCAGAATGTACATCTTGCAGTGCAGAAGTTTAGGTTTATGGTATGAAGATTAAAGATACTTTCTCAAATCTGCACTACTCTAAAGTCGAGTCGAATGTAGTTTATTTGTACAGCACATTTCAGCAACAAGGCAGGATCCAAGAGATTTAGAACATAAAAACTTAATACAGTCACTATGGAGCGAGCAATAAGCATTGCATTTTGTTAAATACCATCATCAAAAACATCAAGACAATACTCATTAAATATATTGATGGATATTTAACGTACTACTAACCAAAGGGAACTGCTGTGAAGTTTTCTGGAAGTTTGTTCCCTGTTTGTGGCGCATAGAAATGGATTGCTGCTTCTCCATATTTGGTTCTGGTTGTAGAGTAGACTGCAACCAGAATACCTGATCAAGAATGTCTTCAGATGTTTTAGAAAGTGGTCAATGCTAGATAAGAAAAGTTGTTTAATTCTCTGGCACCACAATAACTTAAAGAAAACTGTGAATAATTTGGTGAAACAGCATTAGTGATTCGTGGGATTGTTTTAGAGTGCTGTGAAAAAGTATTGAAGATATAACAAGAGTTTGCAGATTGCCAAAACATGCATACATTAGACACATATAGTACAAAGAGGCTAAGCACAGATTTAAAATATATAAAAAAAAGTTAACCAAGTTTACAGCACATATAATCTCAACGTTTAAAAACGGATTTCTGTCTAAGGAAACCTCACAGATTCCATTGAGTTATTAACTTGCAGCTTTCACTCCTCCTGGAGGAAAATATAGCGACAATAGACAATCTCTTATATTGTGTTGTTGACTTTGCAGCAATTCCTCATACTGAGCTTGTATGTAGTGAAAGGAAAACTCCCCTTTAACAGGAAGAAACCTTTAGCACAACCAGACTCATTCGACCGGCTATCATGGAGCTTTGAGAAGACGGCAGATACACAAAAAACAGTAGCACTGATCCAGGAGTACTTTCCATATTAGCAAAAAGTAATGTTGACGTTAATGGCAGCTCAATTTGCCTAGCCACTACAATATGCAATATGAAGCAGACTAAAAGATCAAAAGAGCAGCAGATCATATATCAAACTAAAGAAATAGCTTTGGCATTCCACTAAAATACAAAATAACATCTAAAGCTCTGCAGGCCTCACTTGTCTTAAGGTCAGAGATGGAATGAGAGAGTAGGCAAAAATTAGACCATGAGGGATTTTCAAGGCTGAAGAAAAAATGTCTTGATGATCCCAAGACTTCTGGGGAAACATTCTGTGGAAGGATAAGTCATAAGTGGAACATTTGTGGATTTCATTGTACTAAGAGCCAAGCATGGCAGTGGTAATGTGATGGTCTCTGGTTGCTTTGTTTCTTCAGGACCTCGACCACTTGTCTTGGCTGACGGGAATAACTCTGACTTATATTAAAATATTCTGAAGGGAAGATTTTGCTATCAGATCGTTATGATGATAACCCCGAGTTATGCAGGAGTACAATTATGTGACGCACTCCAGCAGGTCCACCACTGAATATTAACCAAATAACAATGTTTTAGTGGCTGAGACTGAGGTGCTGGGCTCATACTTCATTCATGCTCACAAACCAGTGTGGCTGAAATATTAAAATTAGCTCAATAACCTTAACATTTCAAGTTTGAGAAAAAAACAACAAAAGCAATGTGTGGTGCACATCCAAATGTGTCTCTACAACAGTGTGAATCTTAATATATTAAGTTTCAAGGCTGGACATTTGAAAGAAAATCAAGAAATATTAAAGATTAGGAGAGTGATGGATGTATTCTGACAGAATCTAAACTTTAAGGTATGATCTGCACTGACAGCTCTAGGCTCTGCCTGCAAACCAGCTAATAATAAACCTCTTCTATAAGTGCATTCGTCAGAGTCAAATATATCTGTGGAAGGACTTGGGCTGTCACTATAGGAGGAAAAAATATGTGAATGGATTAGGCGTAGGACATTTTATGATGAAAGATATTTCTTTTAACTTTCTAGACAACAACCTGTAGTCATCCTTGGAGAAGAATGCCTGCAATATTATCTTGCAAGACATGGTACAGTTGCAACGCAGCATGTGATTAAGAGACTGGGAGGCATCGAGCAATCATGCTTCTACCCCATCACTACAACCTTTTTGCTGAGTTCTTCCCGCATGTTCCCTGCTGGCGAACGCTCCATCCGTGGGGCGCGTGCACATCTCAGCATGTAGGAAGCGGCACGAGGGAGAAGAGGAAGTCGAGGTGCAGCCTTTGAGGCTTTGATTAAATGTTTGAGTGATTCTAGCTCTATTAACTTTATCTTACCATCTGGCGTCAGAAACAGGAAAACAGCAGCCGTAGCAGCACTTTGGTCATAGTAAAATACAGAACGTGAACAGAGAGTGCATTAGAAAATAACACAGTGGAGAACTGCTGGTGCAAACCACAATTCAATTTTTATGTGATGTAATGAGAAGAGAATGTATCACCTAATTTATCATTTCTATAAATTTTTGTATTGGTTTTAGAACTTAATGCTTGTTTTTTAAAGCTAGAACTCAACACTACATTGGTGGGGGGGGTTTTAGCATTTCTCAATGAAAATCTGCTTCAGGAAAGAAGTTTCTGTTCAGTGTACTAGTAGTCAGCTAACTGCTATCTGGACCAAACAGCAGCCATGTGATTATTAAGAACCATTGACATCTATATTTTATCACCATTTTTTCAATTTGGTCCATAAAAAAGGCAAATTTCTCCAAATAGTACTGTATTTGTAGGATAACTTCACAATGTCAAATGGCATTTCTGATCTCTGATCAGTATTTAGAAACATAAATACTTACACCAGCTAACTAATCAGCACCATTAAAATTATTCAACAAATATTTTATTGAAGGAGCACCAATTAAGAGAAGGCAAGATACATTGAGGTTTTTTATTTTTTTACTTTTTACTAATGTTACATTTTTAACTGTTTTTGTGTAATATTAAGCTCAAATCAGTTCAGAGTCATAAAACCTTAATACAGTTCATTTTAATTCTTGCTCCTCCATAGGTTACCTACAACAAATGATGCAGCTGATTCTTTTCTTTAGCCCAACAACGAAGCTGATGGTACAGTTCGACAATTTGGCAAGTGATCTACATTAATGAGCAATAAACTATTCAGAAATGCCACTAAATGGAGCACAAGAGAGCAAGCATGAGTTTTTATATTTTAGTAAACAAGCCAAATTAAAGACCATAATGTCTAGCTTAGAGCTAACAAATGCTAGCTATAGCAAACAAAACTATATCAGAAGCAGCCGTCAAAATCTCTTTAGTCATGAAAAAAACAACTAATGTTATTATCCTTTTTTTTATTTGCATTTGCTACTAAACTCTCCATTTCCATTGCAGCAGATAGTTACCAGTAGAAATAACAAGCAGCACAAAGGTGGAGACTGTGAGACAAATATCGTCTCTGGCACAGCAGGAAATGCTGTACCTATTTTTATCTGCAAACATGCAGTTTTTTCAGCTGGGACACATGGGAGGACTCCAATTAGCTCACAGGAAAACCCACAGAGGCAAACACTGAGATAACTAATAATACGTCTTCCCCCTCCTGCTGACACACTGTGCCACAAGAAAGACCAAACAACATGTCTAGAAAGAAAATAAACTCATACTTCCAGACATTTAAATGACAGTTTCAGTCACATATATATTATTATGCACATTTAGAACTACTTCAACAGATGCGATTCATTTTTGTAAATGTGTATTTTCTAAAGATTAATATTTTTAGGTGTTTTTAATGAAAGAAAAAAAAAACATTATTGCAGTTTTAATAATTAACGCTTTGTTATTGGACTCACTCAGTGGCTCAGTCTTTATCATTTATACATCCATTAAGCTTTTTCCCCATTCACACACTGACTGACTCTCATCCATTCATTCACAGACTCTCACCCATCACACTGACTGACCCACTTAAAGCCTTCATTCTCACCAATGGCTACAGTTTTAAAACCTGGCACTTGCTCTTTATTAAATATTCTGCTTTATGTTTTTTTTTCTTTTTTTTTGTTTAATTTTTATTTAACGGCTGATACTTGGCCGATTTTTTTAGACCCATTTAATATTTTTTTTAATCTACTTTTGAATTTAATTTCTGATTTTAGCAATGAGCTGCCAGTAAATGATAGTTTCATGTTTTTTTTTCAGGAATGAAGTTGTTTTTTATGGGGTGGCAGGGTGTTATTTTGCTTTTCATTAAACCAAATCTTCAGAGACAACAATTTCTTACCTCTCACTTTTTTGTCTAGAATCTGCAAAAATTGCTTTTGAAACAAAAGGAAAACCTTTTAGTGTAATTTATTGTAATCATGCAGGGTACACCCACTTGCTAGCTTTAAAGAAGCGCGGGTTGCATTGCCATGTCAGCGTATCAGTTAAGCTCAATTAAAATGTCTTTTAATGTTTAATTTGGAGTATTCCCATGTTGTTTCTGTAGTCTTATTGAAGAGGATTTTATTAGCTAACACTAACAAAAAGCTTCAGTAATTGAGAGCTTATAAAGCAAAGATAATTTAAAAATTAAACACATGGGAATTTGAAAATATGGGAATCCAATGAAGGTCCATGCTTGGATTGGGTAAATATTCCCTCCCTCCCTTCCGACTTCCTTTGCATGTTCATTTTGCCTTCTGATAAACATCCAGTGCTGGGTGATACTTCCTTTTAAATAATGTTTTTGTAGGCTTGGGGTACGAGTAACACTGGGCACCTTCTGATTTAGTTTTAGTAAATCAAACTCATTACCTCTAAAGGTTTGTTTGTCGCCCAATAATAGTTAACTGAACATAACTGATGCAACTTTCAAAGGTAGTTATGCTGTAATCATGCAGTGCCATTTATAAAAATATATACAGGCCAAAATTCAACTCAAGATAAGCTTTTCAGAGAGGAACAAAAGGAATTTACTGCACCCTTTTACAAGAAACTCTCCAGGAAAGGAGGGATTTTTATTGTGTTAAAATAAATTTAAAAAAATAGAAACGACTTAAAGGACATTTAATAAGGGGCAAAACATTTCCCATGTTTCCTTACAAATTTGCTAATGCCACAGTTTTTGGCACCCCTGTCAACAAATATTCAGCAAGCTATTTACCTAAACCTGCCCAAATTTGCAGCCAGCTAAGGTTTGAAAGAATAGAAAGTTTGACTATAGTAAGAACCAAATTTATGTTTACAGCACAAAATCTCCAAAGGTCAATGTTAGCTGCAGGATAAAAGAAACATCTTCAGGTCAGCAAGTTTGATTATGAAACATAACACGGGTGCCAATAATAGTAAAGTGCTCTGATTTTTGTTCAGATATAACAATTCTTTATATTATTTATTTTACATTGGTTTTAGCAACAATCTGCTGTTTGTTCACTTAAATTTAAAGGACGTTTTAGAATATAACTTACTGTAGGCTACATGTTCAGTTATATTATTTGTTTTAATATTGTTTTTTTTTTTGTCTTAATATAATTTCAAAAATCACAAATGAATAGCTGTTGCTGTAAAAGATAAGAAAACATAAAACTAACACCCTGTGGTATAACACTAAGAAATTACTGGAATTTTCCATTAAAGCTGTGCTATTCATTTAAATCTGCCAACTGCAGAACCTAATATCTCAACAGAGAGGCAGAAAACCATGCCTGCATGAAGCCAGGAGCTGGCTGGAGGCAGAGAGGATAAACTGTTAGTGGCAAGAGAAATAAAACAAAACTCCTAAAAGAGGACATTGTGGTTTCCCCGCATAACCCAATAGACGTCAGTTACAGCAAACCAAAATAGCAGCACGGAGCCATTCCCAGAAAAATCCCTTGAACATAAAGACGGTTTTCAGGCTCGGAGGTATGAGCGAAGCCAAAACTGGAAGTAGCCGGCCAGTTGGCTGCTGGGAGAAGTATTTCCACATAATGTTATTAATAACATGCCTCAGCCTTGGCAAAAAATAAATTAATAAAAATATATGTGTTCATGAGAACTTTCCTCACATTTATGCAAGATTTTTTTTCAAATTTATGTAAATTTGTATTTACACATTTTTAATCTAGAATTTTGGAATCACTACATGATGTCCGGTAAATACTTATAGCAACAGAATATTCATCAACACATTGACCTATATTTCCCTACCAATGACGTAAAAGTTTCAGGTGCAAAAGACAAACACACACAAAAATAACCAGTTTCTATCTTAAAATTAACCATTAAGAGCAAAACCACTCAGCTACTGGAAAGACGCAGAGAGAGGAAACTGAATGTCAGTGGGGGAGTGTTAGCGCTCGGTGTAAGGCTACGTGTGATCAGAGGGGAGCAGGGAGCCAAAGAGGGAGGCTCCGATGTGCCGCTGAGGGAAACTGTCAAGCAACCAGAAAAGAAGAGAACCGACGACCAGAAGCAGCTTAAGTCAGCCACCGAGCTGCTCTGTGAAGAGGCTCCTTCTTACCGTTGCTTTGATTTAAAAGTTTAGATGAAACCAGTTTCTTAATCCGATTCATGGTTACATCACCACATCAGCATATGCACGTTCTTTAAAATTAAGTTGGTTTAAAAAAATGCATTTACTAACTCACTAGCTTGTCATTTATTTTACTTTTTTTGCTGACTTCTACATTAAATTTGAAAACATCATTCAGATGTCCCATTCTTGGAATACTTGCTAGATTTTACCTTTGATTTAACATCTTAAAAACTTCAAACTTATTTTCTTGAACTCAGTTAAATGTTTAAACTTACATTTTATAGCAATTTTCAAATGGTTTTTTTAATGTGATTGATTGATTGATTGATTGACAAATTAGTGCATCAAAGTAAAGTGGAAGGAAAGGGACACAAATTCTTTGGAAATAAGAATCTGAAAAGTGTGGTGTGCATTTATATTCTGCCCTGTTTACTCTACTTACATAATATTGCCTTAAGGAACTCAACTATTTAAATAAAACTGTGAAACTTTAAAGTGGATCAAAACATACTAGTGGGAGTAAAAGGAGCACATCAGACAAGAAAATGATAACATTGTAAAAAGCTTTAGAGACCCAGGTCAAATAAAATATCCTGACTTGTGAGCATTTTACAGAGCACTGTTAAATCCCTAATCCAATAATGGAAAGAGTATGACACATCTGGATATTGAACATGACATAGCCATTCACTTTAAAATGACAGGCCAAGATTGAAGAGCATTGATCAAAGAGGCAGCCCAGAAAACTATAGTTACTTTGCCAAAAGTGCAGAGATGCAGGACTCAGTTGGAATACATTTTTCACAAGAAATATATTAGTTATGAAGAAAGCCAAAAGAAGTCCAGGGACCAGTTTGCCACAAACTATGTATCACCCCCCCTTATATAAACGGTGGTGGTTATAACATGACTAACTGTCAGAAGGTTCAAGAGATGTGAATACGTTTGCAAAGTAATGTATATGCAGCAGAAGATGCATTATAAGAAGAAATTAGAGTGTTGTTTAGCTTAACAATGTCAGCCTGTAGCTGCTGGTCTTTGTAAGGCAATATTTTCACATTTTGGGAAATACGTTTCTTTGATTTCCTGTAGAGTGAGATACAAAGACTAATCCCACTCTCATGACTCAGCTGCCACCAGTGGTTTCTGGGTGGTTGCATAATCCCTGAAAACAGGCAAAGCAGCTCACTTGACTCAGCCCAGAGGTAACAGGTAAATTACTCATAGGTGGTTTGCTAAATCCCACACTAACACCAGGGTCTCCAAACAATTTGTCATTTTACTGCAGGTCATATATGTGCAGGCTGGTCGTCCAGTTAACCTGCACATGTCAGTCCCTTTATTTCACAGAATATATCATGAAAGTGGTCCAGATTTTTAGCCAGTTAATAAGAATGGGATTCACAGATTTCCAAAATCCTTAAAAACTTTTACTTTTGTCTCTGTGCCTAATGTGCAGTACTTTAAAATCTTATGCAATGCAAAAATAACAACAACAAAAAAAGATTCCTTGATGAGTTGTTGGTGTACACTTGGAGTAATTCTGGCAGGCCGACCACTCTTGCACAGGTTCTCAACTAATCTATGTTTTCTTGTGTTCATCTCAGTGGTTCATGGCTTTAAATCCTTAGAAATTGCTTATTAATCAATTTAAGACTAATTCATGTCTGTTACTTTCTTTCTCATCTGTTTAATTGTTTCAGATTTGGACAAAATATATTGCTTTTTGAGATCTGTTTCCCAATACCATGCTGACATCCAGATTATTTGTTGATTGTGGAGGTCTGGCAGTATTCATCCAGGCTTTATCCAGTTATCAACTACAAATTAAAAAAAATATGTATTTAATTTCATCTGTTTCATCTGACACATTTGAGTATGGAAAAAAAAGCAGAAACAGAAGAAACCTGTATGAAGGCAAATAATTTTGCAGCACTTTCCATATGGTAAAATGTATAAAGTCACTGGTTAAAACTACTAATTATTATACAAATAATAAATAGTTAGGATAAAGTGTGTGAATATGAGTTTTAATTGGCTATCTTTAACAACCTTTAATAATTATTAATGTGAACTGCAAATAAGTCCCAGGATCACAAATCTGTGAGAAAGTGCACATACTGCTACTTGCTTCACATTACAAAGATTTAAGATGAAATTCATCTTTATAGATAAACCAATAGCTTAATATAAAAAATGATGACCCTACTGCATTACTTGCTGCTGTGCTGGCTATTAAGGTGATGCCATGTTGTAAACAAAATATGGGTAAACTGCTCCTCCACACTTGTGTAAGAATAAAATATAATAGGATAAAAACAGCCTTATGATTCTTTATGCCCCATTTTACCCTAGTTTTAACATTTGCCTTGGTTGAATCAGATAAGTGTGGACAACGTCAAGCACCGATGTTCACAAAAATTTGACTTGCATAATCAGATCTCTGCTTCCACATTATCCGCTGAATTTCAAACCACACCAGCAGGTCACCTCAGGTCACAAATATATTCAGACCCTTGAACTTCTACCTGTTCTACTAAGTACTGATGTCGATCTTCCTAAATCTACTGGACAGAATAAGAGAGATAACCAAAGTGAAACATAAGTGATTTGTGACATCAAAGAGCACAATATCAGGGCAAAGAAATGAACCCCTGGAAATATATCTGATCATCGAAGTTTTACAATAAATTTTGAATCCTTAAATTATTAAATTTTATTTGAGTCATATTATAGAGGCACTTCACAATTAACAATGCTAAAAGTACAATTATTGGAAATATAAAAACGTGAGCCCTCTATCAGCTGTAAAGCTTTAATGTAGAAAAAGTCAAGACTTTTAACTGGTTTTAAAATTATTCTGACATAAATTTATAAAGATTATTTGACAGCTCTTATTTGTTCAGCAACTCTCGTTGTCGTACATATTTTTTACATGTTGGCTGCTACTTGATCCATTTAAACAAATGCTTCTACACTGTAAAAAAAAAAAAAACAAACTCCATCAACTAATGCCTTGCACAGTGTGGGTGGAGTAATAAAGAAGAATGACGTCCCCCAAACACAACTGGGTCTTCCTACAGGTCAGGACATATCGAACAGTTTTGACACAAATATTTCTCAAATTTGTCTGTTAATAATTTGTATAGTCAAAAGTTATTTAGTAAACTTTTAAATGACCAGTTTCTTCATTTTTGAGTTGTTTCTTTGCTGGTTTTCCTGTTTCCCCTGTAGTCATCTTTTGTATCTTGTATATCTGCATAACTTAAGTGAAAGCATTTAGACTGAAAAGATGAAAACAAGTTCAAATTAAAGGCAACTTAAAAAGTACAAACCAAGAACAAAATGATACCTATGGCAAGTTTGCGTCCTTGCAGGCTCTCACAAAAACTCATCTGATTGTCCTCACATTAGCTAGGATTGACACTGTGGCATCATGGTACACAACAAGTCTTCCTCACATTTACCAATCAAACCATTTGCATGGATCAAGATGAAGTGTGTGCATGTGTGTGTCAGAGAAGGGGGATCTTGGTCTTCACTGACCATGAAAGTGACTCGTTTTCATGTAAGCGAGTTGAGTCCTGGTACGCTGATTGGTTATGTGCAGTGTTCACACACACACACACACACACACACACACACATACACACACACACACACACACACACACACACACACACACACACACACACACACCATTGCATCAACCAGACACGTGCACACCCGGCGAGATATACCCCAGGCCCTTCAGAGTGAGCATTAGTCACTCCACATAAAAGCATCTCGTTGCTCCAAAGCAGGGGAGCCGAGAGAACAAGTGGGAGAGGAGGTCTGTAGAGGTTTGGCCATGGCAGCCATTTCCCAACACATAAAAGCAACACTCGGTCAGAACAGAAACCCAGAGAGCTTTAAAGTTGGAGAGCCAGGCTCAAGTTTGCATAACAGTGATCGATACAAGCAAAGACGCCCCCTGATCCAGTCTCAACTGGGATTTATGTTTTCTATGAGCTAGACTCACCACAGGGGGAGATGATCTGACTATAATTGATGCTGACTGCACACGTTGCACTTATATAACTAGATATTACTGATTAGCGTTTAACATTTATAGCTGACAGGCCGGTCAGAAGTAGTGAAAAATCCATGAGGAGAAGAGGTGTGTATTCAGCTGTACTACATAATTGAATCTGATCTGCATTCAAGGCTTGATTGTTCGATTTGAAAATGCACCGCAAGTGAGTAACACAGCGTGCATTTAGAAACTCTGCAAGAAAATGTAGATTTACAGGCGCAGTCAAATCATTCAAAACCTGTTTGGCTCCAGCATATAACAGATGGTTGTTATTGTGATCTACGTTCAACATTTTTCAGTGAATTTATTTCCTTGACTGAAAAAAACATAAACAAAGCATGAGAGCTGAGAACCTCTTGAAATTTCCAATTAATTTCACAGCTTGACAAAAGAACAAAATATATTAACTATGAGCAACAGTCTTTGCTTAATGTTTGCAAGGGGTAAAAAGTTGAGTTTTGTTTTATCAGTACCAAGGAGCAATGTGTTGAATGAACTAAAAAAGAACATAAACACACATGACCTGTTCAGGGTTTACCCCACCTCTCACCCAGTGGCAGCAGCCTCTTCCCACAGCCCTCCTGTGGCAGAATTATGCTTTATAGGCATATTGTCATAATACTGCCCTGAATCTTTATGCCCCAGAACTTAAGTACTCTAAGCACCGTCTAAACCCTCGACAGTGAATTATTGGCAGACTCATTGGAGACTTGGGACTGAACTTGGAGAAAATAATTTGTGAACATCCCTGCATGATGCCCAACAGCTTAATTATCTTATTTTGCAAAGCGTAAAAGCAGGCAATCCTGGAGCTGCGCAACAGGTGTAAAATTTACAAAGGGCATGACTGATGTAAGTGACAACGCACAAAACAAGAGTTAGTGACGGATGAGACAATGTTTCCGAGAATCAGCTGAGTCATTGTGCGAGGGACCCGGATTCTAGAAACAGTAACTCGACTGTGGCACATTGCCCTGTAAAAAGGCAGGTATAAGGGACAAAGACATGTTGCTTTGGTATCTTTGTCATCACTACTGGAATAAATGAATGTCCAGAGTATCGTCTAATCATTTCAGTGGCGCTACTAGGAAATGAAATCGAATGCTTAAATGCTTCTAAGCATTTAATGCGTAACATGAAAACAGAAGAAAAATCTTCAATGCAAAACTGTTACTCAAATTAATGTAATATAATGCCAACAGCGGCATAACATAAAGGATTGCCTCACTCCAACATGGTCATTTCATGAGCTACAGCTTTTGTTACAACAGTCCTTGGTGTTTAATAAAAGGACAAGTTAATTACAATTTAATTGATTCATACATACAAAGGTATTTTTGCAATGAAATGCACTAGTGATGCCTTTTGAAACATGCTGTTCATTGTTCATCTCAGCCTTTAGCCATTTTGTGGTTACATCCTTGTGTGTGTTTTTTTTAAACATCTGAGCTGGTGATCAGCACCTGTGGCCCCTCGACTGTCTGCAGGACCAGCATAGCACCGTCCTCTGCTCCCTCGCTCATCTTCACAGAGAGCAGGAGAAAAAAGTTTTCTGTGGTTGAGCAGCTGCTCCATTTAATCAAATCTCAAGCTTGTTCACAGAGAGCGGAAGCAATGTGTGGTTTTAGGTTGCACTCTGGAAAATGAAGGGGAAAAGCCCCAACTTGATATGACAAATCTTTGAAATGCTTACCTTTCCCAATAAATCTATAATCCTCTGTTGCCCCAGATTGTCTGTGTGCAATGGCATTCTTAATCAGCATTTAGACCAATCATACCTCTGTGTGTTCTGCAGGTGAAATGGCTGAGATCCAATCTATTATCCTACAGCAAACAGTGATTTATGTTGTGTATTATATACTTTGGGTTTAATCTAGACATGTAAATTCAAACTACATTTGGTTCTTCTTATGAAGTTGGACAAACTCTAAGAGTCAGACAAAAGAAATTACTGAAAGAAGCAGCTGATTTCTCAGTGGATATTGAAATCCAATACAGCGCCATGTGTGATTAGCAATGCATTCTGCACATGTAAAATAAAGTAATGCACTGAAGCCTGAGATACCATTTGATTAAAGTGGCTAATTAAACAGCAGAGATACAGAGGAGGGAGCAAAGAATCAGGTTTCTGTCTATCAATGGATAGATGGGATAGATGCTACATGCAAACCACAAGATGGTTTCAATTTACATCGGGGCTTTAATGCCAGGATGGCTTTATTAGCTGCTGCCGTCTCATGAGGATAACGTGTTTGTGTAGAAGGGGGAGGGGAAACAGAATACTGGATGTATGTGGAATTTTATAGAAACATCAAAAATTAGCTGTCAGGAAGCACATGAAAATGCATTCAACCACCAATTGTGGACACAAGACACTAATTGTTTGCTAGAATGATTTTATGTTAGGTTTTTCATAATTTATGCAAAGCCACTCCTGTTTTTCAGTGTTGAATAATTATATAAGATGCATTAAAAACAACAATTGATGCACACCTTTTTTTCATTTAAGTATTTTAACAAGGGGGCGCTGAAAGCTCTAGAAAGTCTTTTAACTTTACAAAGTCAAGGTTTGTTAACTTCATGTTATTGTTATTGACCAGTACTCGGAACAATGAATCCAAGGAATTCAGGAAGGATCCAGGAACTAATTATAGATTTAAAAGTTGCTAAAATGTTTGGAGTCATGTCTGGACACCTGCTAATTAAAAGACAAAATCAGTTTAAACATTCCATTCAGATGTGTCACCATTTTGCTAAGACCGAAAGTACTCCTTCCTGATTGACAAAAAAAATGTTTGTTGCTGAGATTGTTCAGCATCAATCCAAGAAGCACCAAATGTCCTGTGGATAAAAAATCCATAGTAAGATGAAACCAAAATTGAGCTATATTCATTTGATGGCAGGAAAAAAAAAATTATATTTAGTTTCACCATGAGGCAGTTAAACCTAAGAGTTGGATACCAAGCCCTGTGAAGGTCACATCAGACTATTAAGCTGTTGGCAGTAGTACTGGTGGATTGCACAAAGTGGGTTGGAGTAAGAAGGAGAACTAACTCCAAATTCTTCAACTTCACCTCAAATTAGCAGCTGGATGATTGAAACTTTTTTTTTTCAAACAGGAGAATAATTTCAGTCAAAATTTAAAACTGCTTTGACATATTAGGCTTCTGGAATAGCTTTCCCAAACACACTACCTTAATCCTATTATAAACAACTGAGGTTATGCTTAAAGGCTGAGTCAATGCCAGCAAGCCATTCAAATTAAATGAAGAGATGTCAGCTATACAGCCAGAAATATGCCAAAAGGTTGTAGATAGCTTCAGAAATTGTGTTCCCAATGGAGAAATTGGAAAGGGGGCAATTATTCATGTTTTAGTGGGAGATTTATATTTTTATTTAGCGTATGCATAGTGATGGTGTTTAGCATGATTGATGGTGAATTACATAATGAGTTACTGAAAGATGGAAACTGAAGCAAAAGGTCAGGATAGACTGCAGATGCTAATGCATCAAAAAAATAACTAGGAAAAGCATTTTCACATCGCTGCACTGTTGAGCAGGGCTTTCTGTCTATTAAAGGAGAATCCAAACTATGCAAGAATTTTGTTACTCATACTTTTACACAGTTTGTTTAATATTTTACAACTGAGCAAGGGAAGACCTACAGACTGTGTTGTGCTTTGTTTCAGTCCTGCAGCTGGACCAGGGCAAATATACCCATAAAGGGATGTAGCTGCTGCTTCTGTTGGTTTAGCATCAGAATGTTCTGAACACTGAACTTATAGCAGTAGGTTAGAAGCAGCTGAGCAGATTTATTATTTTTCCTCTCATAGTACAGTGAATAGTACGGTTAATTTGGTCGGTGTTAGTTATGTGAGCACGCTTACTCTTATCTGGCAGCAGAAAGCGCACCAACAATTATCTGTTCCAGGTAATTTTGTTTCTTTTTTTGGGAAAGTATTCACATCCTCTAGATACTAATCATGACAGAGCTGCTGTTCTGAGCTGCTAAGTCATGTTTGTCTTAGGGAGATGTTCAGCACCTGGTGAGCCGACCCTACAGAAGCAGTGCCGATGTTAGACATGCTTCCTTATCTTGATGACAGATGCTTAACTGTTTATTCGCACCAGTTTTCTTTCACTCAGTCTGTCAGCTTTCTCAGAACTGAAGAATCTGACATCAACTGAAAGGAAATCTCAGTTACCTTCCTTCTTGCCCAGAAGCACATGGATTAATCCTGCTCTTATTGAACTTCTTCAATAAAATGTCTTTTTTTTAGCACTGACTTAAGTGCTCCCACAACAAAAACAAGCTGAGTTTATTCGTTCTATTGTGTACTTTGGCAGTTCAGAAAGCTGTTAGGCCTGATTAATGCATTGGAAACCCAGACGAATGCTTAGACATTCCAACCTAATGAAATTCCTACTTTTATGATGTTGTTGTTCTTGTTGCTTTGGTTACTTCCAAGGAAAATATGTTATCAGGTGGGCGTCATAGCTCATAAGCCACTTGTAATTCACAGTAATTACCTAAAACAGTACACTTCAAGTTATTTCTATGTTTCTATGAAGTAACAACCAATTTCTAATACAAAGCAACCAGCATTGTTCCAGACTATGTGATAGTCCACTAAAGATAGTCCACTCTATATATATATATATATATATAGAGAGAGAGAGAGAGAGAGAAAGAGAAAGAGAGAGAGGGAGAGAGAGAGAGGGAGAGAGAGAGAGAGAGAGAGAGAGAGAGAGAGAGAGAGAGAGAGAGAGAGAGAGAGAGAGAGAGAGACCAGCCAGAAAACAATTAGAAGAAAATTATTAGAAGATCATTGTTAGTGTGGTTAAGACCAGCTGTGCAGACATTAAAGTTTAGTATTAACTGGAGTTTTGATGATGCCCCCATAGTCAGTAGTGGTGGTTTCAATGTGTGCATCTCAGACTATAATGATTAAACACACACAGGAAAGAACTATTGCCATGAAATAAAACATCAGAAAGCCTTTTTGTCCAACTAACAGTATAGAAAAGTTTTTTTAAAAAGTTCATGGAAACACAAGAATAAAAAAAAACAAAAAAACAACAAAGCCCAGCAAGAGACCAAAACCTTGCAAAACATTGTGGGTTTTGGTCGTTTGAAATTCCTGAATGTTCTTTTATGTCTACATGTTTGTATGTCTCCATGTCTTGTTAGGTTTGGTCTTGATGTTGCTCAATGTTTTTCAATCAATGGGTTTTTTAATCTGCTTTGGTTGTCTGTCTTATATTTACAGGGTTCCTAGATATTCAATTTGTGAAAAATTCACACTTTTCTATATTTAAAAAAAAATCCAGTCTCTAAGCCAATTTGTGCAATATAAATAGAAGAGTTCATTATAAATTTAGGAAAGCGGTCAGGCATTACAAATGAAACCTGAAAAACGTGGAATGGGTGGAAAAATGTAACTTCAATCAGCTCTATTTTGAAACTACTAGCACTTTTTAAATCTGTTTTATTCAAGAATATATTTTAAGGCAAAGTTTGTAATAAGTAATATCTTTAATTAGACTGTGAAATAAAAACATGGTTTAAGTGATTTGAACTAGAACTGCATTACAGTAAGAAAATGTCCCTCTTTATTGTCAGTAACTTACAAATACAAAAACTAAATGAATTTGTATATGAAGCAATTTTAAAACTTTTTATTTTTTCAGAAATTTTAATCTTCATAATTTTGTTTTTCTAAACCTATCAATTGGAAAATTATTTTATCAGATGGCATGCTTTCTATACTTAGAGATATTTGTAGGAAACCTCATATCACTGTAATAATTGTGAAGAATTCATAAAAATCTTGTTTTCTGGTATAACAGAAGGGTCCAGAGTATTAATTGTTCCCTTTCCACTTTTTAGCAATAGCTACACATTTTGCATGTGATTCTGCCAGCTGGTGATTATTTAGTCCTTCAAAACCAGGTATAACAAAAGAAGCTCGATGCAAAGTTCAGAGGTTTGTTGCCAGTTTAGTTCAGGCCAGAACCATCAAATTTCCAGGAGGGAAAGCCAAAGAGCTTAATTGTCACGAAGATCTTGAAGAAGAGATAATACCAATGTCAACAATGTTTTGTACAGCTGTGAACATTTGGCAAATTCAGACTTTTACAGATAAAAACAAAGATCTTTCAAAATAGTCATAGTAATCAGTGTAGCTTCAGAAATGCATCTGCACATGTGTCTGCAGTCCATTTGAACACAAATAGTCATTCACGTAAAAAAAAAAAAAAAAAAATCCAAAGTCAACTCGAGTCCCAGTGGAGAAAATTTTGCTTTAGCTAATTTTGCTGGCTGTCAATTGACTCAACACTAATCTTCACCAGTATACAATCAGTTCCTTGTGATTTTATTTGATCAATTAACATGTTTAATATGTAGCTTTATTTGTGGTACCTTGCACATCAAGAGAGGTCAGATATTTTGATTTACAGATTACTTTACTTTTCTGCCCCTCAAAATCATCAGAAGTGATCTTTGTGCTACCACTAAAGATCACCTGACTTTTTATATGTAATATGATTTTAAGATCTAATCTTGTTACACTGATTAACCTCTAGTGAACTGTGTTTTTTAGGACTAAATTGCTTTCCTTATTTGAGTAACTAGGACAAGCAACAAAAGGAGTTATGTGTGTGGTTAACACTGTTAAGACCACATTAAACATCCAGAAATCTTTCATAGCTAATTACTGTTACTATCTCACCACTTTCAGGCAGCTACAGAAAGTTTGTTGGGCCATTTAGAGCTCTTCTACTATTGCAGTTACCTGTCAGAGATTTTGACAACTGTAAGGTAATTTTTAACATCCATCTTTTGTTTCTATCTGCTACACATGGAAAAAGACAGAAGTGTGCAGACATAAGAGCATGGAAACCATAACAATGACGAGAGCTTCCGCTATTCCTTTGCTGTTTTGGTAGTGGTGATGCAGCCAGAATAGAAGGTATACATCAGCAAAATGGAGGGATGAGTAAGAATGAGCAAAGGTTTGTGTAAACAAGGCATAACTGGCAATTAAGCAGCTTTGAGAAAGACATTATTGCACTTTCTCAACATTACCGGTATGTGCAACTCTTTTAAAGATGTTCAAAGCTTTAAAATAGTTGGGTTTTTTTTCAGTAGCATGATTTTACACACAAAAAAGAAAATATCAACCTTTGATTTAAAATAACCAGGAAAAATAAACAAGAAACAGACCGTTCATCTGGTGTGTTCAGAGTTCTCCAGTAAGCGCTCATGACTAAAGTTTATTGGTCTTAGAACTGAGATGACCACAGAAGGATGTTGGTTTTGTGAGCGGTGAATCATTTCTGCGTTAATTTTATCATTTGTTTTGAATTATTACACAAATCAAAGACTGAAAAACAATTAGTTTTCAGTTTTCTGGCAAGTCCACTAGAATTTTATTTTAAATGTCTAACTGTTTAAAAGAGTTCTCAATGGCTCCCGGGCCTCTGGAATAGAAACAGGCCCACAACATCAGCGATCTTCCACTACACTTAATGAGCTGCCATACGTGGTTTCATGCACAGCCAACAATGTTTTATAAATATGTTTGGAATTAAATGTATCATTTTGAAAGGGAATGAAATTAAACTAAGCTTAATTTCTATTTTCAGATTTTTGTTCAGTTCTTTTGCTTGCTTTTGTTTTAAATGTATTTTCTTTTTATATAACTTTGTTTAATCTTTTATTTTTGCTATGTTCAATAATGTAAAACTCAACAGACAAAAAAATCTTTAATTTGTAGACTGAAACCAGTTGAGTGAATCCTCTCCATTGATAATAACAAAATTAAGAAAGATGAGTAGCCCACTCAACAACATAAAGTTTAAAATTAGTTTTTAAAAGCCTTGTCTGATTGTTACCCTTCTGTTGTTGATCATCTATGCACATATTACATCAAAACATGCAAAAGGACTCTAAAAAATAAAGTAGCAGTTGTTTAGCAACCACGAATGTATTTGCAGCCCTGATGAAAATCAAAGTTTATCTAAAGGCCGTTTCAGACAGGTAGCCATTCAGTTTTATGCCCACATTTAAAGGATGAAGTTACACTAATGGGTGTTTCCGGTATCGACTGCTGTCTGCTTTCAGGGGGCAGAAAAAATATTTAAAATCCCCACGAGAAAACTGTCGCACTCATTTCCTCCTTTTAGATAATTGGTAGGCAAATCAACACCTCTCTGAAGCGGGATCTTTTGTAGAGAAAGAATTGATTGCAGGACCATTGTGTTAGACTGCAGTCGTTTTAGCTATTGCTGAATTTCAATGTGCTTTTTTTTTTTGTTTTTTATCTGACTACAGTGTCCCATCGATGTGTCCCCTGTAGCTCGCCTGGTGTAATCTGGGATGGACTCCAGCACTCTGTGACCCTGAGCACGTCTACACAGATCCAGAAGATGGATGGCTGTCCTGGCTGCAGGTGGGAGTCATTTTCTCTTCAGCTAAATGAGCTATTATTCAGCAGGGTCAGTCGTGACTTTGACCTTTTGGTTGTCAGCACAATTTGGTATCCTCTATGCAGATCAGGCTGTTTGAGTCTGAAGGAGTCACTAAAACACAGACTGCAGAATGTGCAGAGCCTAATTCAGTGACACAACTGTTGAAGCAGACAGGGCAGAGAAAACCTGAAGCTGAGTCTATTATTCACACCTGAAACTGTTTAAGAAGAAGCATTATGAAAAGAGGCCACCATTATGAAGCTTCACAAAACAGAATGTACAGCTAAATTAGGGGACATTTAAAACTTGTAATGCTAAGCTGATTGAACGCTAGTTTATTATGAAAACATCATCAAGCAAGCATTCCTCTGCAAGAGAAAATTACACCCCTAGTTAAGAAAATTTCCATCTCAAAGATATATATTAAACAAGCAATGTAGCCCTTCTACTTTTCTTTACGGTGCCTTTTATACCTCTTATGTTCTTTATTACAGAGCAATAACCACCAGGTTCTGGTGTGTTTTGGGTGCAATTCATAGCCCCAATTGAATTGGGGGACATTTTGTCCCTACAAACTTCCATTTCCTACACATACTTAAACCTTTGCATATCGATTCATTAGTCTCCGAGATTATGCTTGTAAAAATACTCACAAAGATGCTCAAAACTCAAGTGTAACTCAATTTAAATGAATATGTCCTGGTTTTAATTCTCATTTAGGTCCATTGGCCCTTATGAAATATGAGATTATGAACCCTGATCACACCAGAAGAGCTCAAAGCCATTACTTGTATATGGATGTTAAGTGATGTAACAAAAACCATATTTTCCATTGTATACTATCAGTAGAGCATCAAAAAATATTTTAAAAATAGCTTATTTTCAGAGTAGAAAGATCCCAAAGCAAATGTGAATTGATGTGTGGCTGGTACAAAATGTCCTGCAGCAGACAGCTCTTGTTTACACTCTAAAAACTTTGGCACAAAGTATTACTTTTTTTGTTGAACAATGATATTCAGCATAATTTTCTCTATTTTTCAGACTGAAGCTTGTTAGAAAAAAGAAAACTGATGAAATTGATACAATAAATTAAAAAAAGAAAACAAGGTGAAATCATGTTAGAAGGTGAAATCTAATATAATCTAATTTTATTAAGTAAGTTGAAAGGTAGAAGTGAATGGTGGAGCCAAGAAGGTGGTCGCGCATTTCTGGACTGAATGTTTCACATGGAAAAAGGTATATGACACAACAAGTGTCACACAACAAACTTGAAGCGACATCTGGAGACAAGCAATCCTGAAATCAGTTTGTAGGTAAGTATGCTTTAGCTAACAGATAGTCTGAGCTACCATGTTTTACAAAGCTACATACTGAGAGATACAGTGTTACTGTGATTTCTGGAGGAGCAGCTAGAAGCTGCCTGTTGCTAGTGGTACTGGTGAATTGAATCCTGTCTTTTGAGCTGCATGCAACTGAACTCAACTTTATATAATTCACCTGACAGCGAAGTTGTTGAAAACCATCAGGTTTTAGTAGCTTCACTAGAATTTAATACTAAGTAGTGTTATTGGGATAATTTTCTAATTACCTGATTTAAATATATTTTTTAAATGAAAAAAAATATATTTTTTTTCATTTCAGCTGCTTAGCTGAAAATCATGAATCTGAAGACCAAAAATTCAAAATGTTGATCGGCATTGATTTGTGGACAGAGAATGAACCAACTTCATTCTCTGTCCACCAGAGACAGAGAACAGTGGACATTCTGTGTCCACTGTTCTCTGTCTCTGTTATTTTGCCCAAGGAAAAATATTGAGCATTGTGCTAAACAACAATGTTTTTGTCAAAAAAATATTGAGTATATTTTAGTCAACTAAAATGTAGTAACATTTGGTCTGTCAAAACAAAAATGACAAAACAAGCATCTTAGTAAACATTTAGTAAAAACATTTGGACTAAAATTAAATTATGAAGTACTTATATTGACAGAGATATAAAACTACTAAGGCATGAAATGCAAAACCTCGGTACCAACATTACAATAAACATTGGACTACTTTGTTCTATATTGAAGCACAAAAATGTGAAAAAAGGCTTACAAGACCTTGGTCAGCTTTTGCCTTGTAGTTGCATCATGTAACATATTTGTAATTAATAAAATTAAGCTCGTGTAACACAGAAACCTTTGGGCACTGCACAGTTACTGACTTCTCTCTGACTTTGGTTACATGTCTTACAAAGGTGACCTCAAGACTTTGTTCAAAAGGATGAGAGTCCCTGCAGAGAACTAGAAAGGAGTATACATTTATCAAAGCCCAGAACTTCTTACAAATGTTGTGATACAACCTAGAGTTGTGTCTTGATCAGGCCTTTTGTGTAAAAATCTAATGCAGGTCGTAGTTCTTCTACTTTCAATACAAACATCTAAATCCTTCAGACCAGCTCAGTATTACAGATAAATTGTCTCTGACTATTATCTGATTAGCAGAACTGCCATTTAACTTTCTATTGCCCAGCCAGACTAATTTGGACTCTGCCCTATTGTTACATAACCTAGTCTGACATTATCTACAGCTGATTTATTTCCACTTCTTCTCTATGTCCTTCGACAGGCTCGACATACCTTTATCGAAATACCCATAAATACCTCAGATTTTCTCTTCACATAGCCGAGCCATATGGTCGGTATCTGCACTACAAACAATCAGCTTGCACGTGACAGTAGGATTCACAGTGCCTCCGTGGCTGTAGATGATACAGGCTGTTTTCACAGTCAGCTCAGCAGCCACAAGCCTTAGAATATGCCTGACCCACACACACTTTGCTGAAAAATGTTTTGGATTGTGCCTCTTGCTGTAAGCCACATTATGTAAGTGCTGAGTGTGAGGTGTCAGGAGCTGGCTGGGTGCCAGCATGGTGCTGTGGATGTTTGGATGTGGGTGTAGGTGTTAAAAATATCCTGTATGAATAGCTCCACCGAGGATATAAGCTATGCAACAAATTATTATGCACCGGTGCTGTGATTGTGTTGTGAGATGCGCTGATGTAATGTGTGATGGCTGAATCAGTCTGTTAAATTAGAAGTTAAGTTGGAAATTAAGTTTTTGTGTAAATATTCTGGTGCTGTATGAAAAGCACTGGAGTGTGCTCTTTTTATAGCAAATTCACAGTAATGAATTCACCAAGATAAGAAGTGAGGTAAAGATCTCTAAATGGATAACAAAGCGATGTGAAAGGGGCATCAGTTTTGGAAGAATACTTTTCATGTTTTTATTCACAGTTGGAGGCATTGTTAGGCTGCAGCAGTCAAATCCATTTTTTAATTGCTGACACTGACATTTTGATCATTCATCTTTGTGGATGAGCATGACATATTTGTGGTTGAAATTTTTTCTTACCATCCCCTAAATTTCTGACCGCCTTCAGATTTTCTTTCATATTCAAGTCTGAACTCCGACTGTGCCTCTTTAAAATGTTAATTACTTCAAAAAGCCATTGATTGGATTTGATGTTTAGATAACTCTTTTGGTATAGTTAGAAATTTTGAATTAGCATCTTACATCTTAGATGTAATCTATTTCCTAGTAAACGCTTAACTTTTAGACAAAGTTTATATATTTTCATTAGGGGTAAAGTTGGGGCAATTCCTTGGGCTCAATGTCAGCCTTCTTTATCCTAGCCTGAAAAGGTTTTCATGTCTGTTTAATACTACTATCATGCTGGAATCCAATTTTCTTCAGATTTGAACAATCTGCCCTTCCCTACAGTGAAGCCTGGTGGTGCTAGCGTCATGGGGATGTTTTGCAGCAGCAGGAACTGGTTAACTTTTTAGGATACAGGGAAAGATGAACACAGCAATGTATAGAGAAACCTGGCTGAAAACCTGCTCCAGAGCATCTTGACCTTTTCAGCAAGACAGCAACCCAAAGCACTTGGTCAAGATCTCAAAGGGAATGGCTTCAGAACCACTTTGTATTGTCCTGGAGTAAACTTCTCTAGTGAGATCTAAAAAGTGGCTGACGGACATCTACCAACCCAATGACGTTTGAGAAGTACTGTGAAGAAGAATGGGGGAAGCTGCCTATAGATAGTTGAGCTCAGCTAGAAGCATCATATTCAAACAGACTTGAACCTGTAATTGCTGCCAAAGGTGGACAAACAAAGCACTGAGTAAAAGCTGTGCTTACTTACGTAAATGAGATTTCTTGGTTTTCTATTTTAATAAAT
>CAEGAF010076114.1:0-28571 GCA_903067075.1 Micropoecilia bifurca
ACACACACACACACACACACACACACACACACACACACACACACACACACACACACACACACACACACACACACAAACACACACAAACACACCCATACACACCCTAGTCATTAATTCCTGCTTTGCATCCCCACACCATGTAATATTTATGGGTCACCGCAGCTTTGTATTCACAAATGGAAACGCCAAGAGGAAAAAGGAGGAAAGACACGATACCTCAATCAATTCCGTGAATAAGGTTCGGATTGTCAGATCATGGCTTCCTTTCCTCCCCTGAACCGATGCTTAGGCAGCATTCTTTTCTGTGACCTCTAAGTGTTTTGTATGACGGATTGTCAGACACAACCTCTGAGACTCGTTCTTAACTCCCCGGGAGATGAAAAGGTATTATGAGCGTCAAAATTTCATAAGTGCTGAATGGAAAGAACAACAAAACTGCATTAGTCAGTTAAAGCAAATGCAGGCTCAAGACATTTTGGCTTATGACATCGGAGTATGAGCGACACACAACAGAGGTGCAAACAATTGCAGCTAAGCAGAATCTCTGCGCTAATCAAGGGAAGTCTTTCCTCATTCTACGTGTGGCAGATCCTAATTGGGGCCTTCTTTCCGGTAAGACGTTGCTTGAAACCCGTGACGCAACAGTGGGAGACGTTACCCTTGCTGCCTTTCAAATCATCAGTGGTGTCAAAACAGAGCCCTGAGGAACCCTCAGAAGAGTGTGGCTCACTAGACCCCTGTAGAGATTTGAGGACCACTTTGGAACTCTAATCCACTCAAAATGTGCTGATAATTTTCCTTGCCAGGACACTCTCTGCCTGGTGTCACGAGAGTGGCCTCTTGGGAGCAGATCAGCCAATGATAACAAAGTAGCCAGATGTCTGGTGCTGGCAGGATCCCAGAAGCCAGACAGCGGCACGCAGCAGCATCCGCTGTGGGCCACAGATCAAAGATACCTGAGAATTACTTATGGGCACAAAATATGTGTTGCTTACTCTACAGTTCCCATTAATAACAATCTGGGAGAATTTGTATTTCTAATTAACTCTTTTCTTTCGGCATACAAAGTGCTCTAAGGTTATCTGAAGCTGCAGCAGCATTTTTTTTTTCGGTGGCAACTGCGAGTCAACAACAGGAAGTCGGATGCAGCGCTGTCTGAAGGAGGTGGATCAGCTTTAAAGGCAGTTCTGAGGCTCAGAAAAACCCCTGACTTGCTGTAAAAAACAAACAGACTATGTAAGAGTCAGCCTGTTTACATTTAATCATGTTCAAACCGGCTTGTAATGCCTACCTCGAAAGCTGCAGGTAGTTGCACAGAAAATTGAGATGCAAGAGATATTTTTTCTGAAAGTGTGGCCTGTTACGCTTAATTTTTTACCTTAATTATGACTTACAGTCAACGTGTTTCTGAGCGGTGCTGATTTATGCTTTAAACAAGATCTTAAAGTGTGTTTTTGAACGGCTTGTCAAACTGTAGTTCTATGTAGTTTTTTTATATTTTTGGAGGCCCTGTATGTCAATCAGAGTCCATCAGTTATTCCATCTTCTTATTTACATGCAGATTTAGAGTGAATTACTGACTTTGAAGGTATTTTATTTGTCTCTATAGATTTATGAAGATATGGGCATTATTTGTTTCTTGTTTTGCGATCTCTATTGGACTTAGAAATTATTGTTAAGGGTGATTCACCAATGTACTTTATCATATCCATGCCTGGGTGTAGAAAGTGTTGCTCCTAGTCTGGATTTGATGGAAAAAAAAGCCCTGCTGTCCCACCCCTTTCCCCCAATTATGTATATTACCTTTGCTGCTGAATGGTTCATGCAAATCCTCATTTGCATCTCTCTTTTGAACCTCCTATATGCTGGATGGAATCTCTAATATCAGAATACACTTACCGTTGCCCTTTGTCAGATCTTGTTTATGACCCTTTCTTTTCCGATTTATTATGACTTTTCTGACTGTCGGTGGAAGTGTGTTTCCGTTTTCTTTGATATTTTGAATTTCTGATCAATTTGTGCAGCCGAAACACACAAGTAACCACTCACAATATTAAGTGTATGTATAATCTTTTTATGTTGTTGCTTTAAAATGTAACACTTAAGACAGTTATCATGATGCAAAAATCATCCATAGATTGTAAATTTCTGCTCAGTTTAAGCTTCACATACAACGTCTGTGTTGAGTGTGTGTAAAGGCAGCGTTCAGGGTAACTCCAGGTCATCTTTATCGCCATTTACTTGAAAATGTGGCTTTAAAATGAGGCGTTAAAAAGTTGCCTCGTCTCCCAGCTCCGGCAGCTCATCACTCCGGAAAACAGCCGCGCTCGTCCGAGTCGGTCCCAGCCGTTATTAATGTGCGCTGAATTATTTAACAGGGTAAAATTACCATGCTCTTTTGAAAAGATTTTTGCCTACACAATTAAAGTGCATTATAGTGATTTTTAGTTGAGTGAGAATTATGGCTGTTTTTTCTCCTCAGCTCGCTGCGCTTCCTGCCTCCCTTGTTATGTGCAGAGCTGCAAAAAGGCCCGACTTTCTCCGATTCTGTCCGGCTGCTTGGAGAGGCTCCAGCTCTGACCTGAACCACAATGTGCAGCCAATGGATAATGAATGAGGAATGTATATGTTCAATCCTGGCCTATGAAAACCACATTATACCCACTCAAAATGTAAGTTACATCTCTCATTTTAAAGTCAATTTTAAGGTTTTTAAAGCATCTGTTGTGATTCTTCACGTTCCAGCAGGGAAAGAAACATTTACTCTGCTCATTCTTCAACAATGTGCTAAATTCACAGAGATGTGACTATAAATGGTATAACCTTGTTCAATGAAGTGTCACAATGTTATTCATATCTGCAACAGCTCCAAAAAGCATTCAGTCTGATCCCACGTGGACAACTGTCCACATCTCAACCACAGCCCAACAATTGGCAGTAATTGGCACATTGCCTCGGCTGTCCTGGGAGAGATCTGAGAGCGCGCGGCCACAGACAGGCTGCCCTTTCCACCAATTAGAGAGTTGTCGTTTCATGGAGCTGGAGCTGGGGGAGGCACACCTCGCTCTTACCTTGTCTCTTGATCAAAATGATTTGCTGAGACCCCCTTTCTTCCCACTCCTCTCTTCCTCCTTTGCTGCATCCGTCTTGCCACTGAGGTTCTGCTGTGTGTGAACCGAGTCTTCAGTCGGTGGCCCCAACCAGCAGCTGACAGCCTCACAGTCGCATTAGAGATGCTGTGACTGTCAATCTGCACTACAATGCCTTCCAAAACTATTCACACCTCTTGGCTTTTTGTACTTTGTCATGTTACAAACCACAAACTTTAATGTTTTCTTTTCATATTTTATGAGATAAACCAACACAATATCAATGCGAATGGATGTTTTAAAAATCTGTAATTTGCGGCGGTTTTTGTCTTTGTGATCAGCACCGAGGATAAACGTCTTGCTTCAGTTACACTTGTTTTTTGTAAGTCAGTCTTCTCATCATCCCCAATCAGCTTCCCTTGTCCTACTGAAGGAAAGAAACATTTTCACCGCATGAAGCTGCCACCACCGTGTTTCATAGAGGGAATGATTAGTTCGGGGTGATGCTCAGTTTTCCATGAAGGTCAAACGATTCTGTTTTGCTCTCATTTGCCTCCACTATCTTCTTATGTTTGGTTCACATGTAAAAAATTTTATGTTGATTGTAGGAATGATTCTAGATATAATCTTCTGATATATTCTTGCAGTGTGTGGTGTGTTAAGAGTGATCTGATCTCATTGGAAGGATGTCAGGACAGGTCCAATGTCAAATCAGGGACATTAAACCCTGATGGATTGTTTTGGCCCAGAGTTGCAGCATGTCGGGTGTTCATAGAGTAAAATAAGAACCTACCCTGTTGAATGTGACGTGTAGCCAATCAAAACGCAACGTGAGGGAAACATGGAGAGGAATTCAAACTACAGAAGACAAATCAGAAAATCCAGATGACCACAAAGTCTCGTCGTTGCTTCTTCATCATGTTGGTTTACTCTGAACGCCCATTTGATCCAGAAAGGTTTTGATTTAAATGTTGGCACATCTTTGTCCCTGATCTTTCTGCCATTCAGAAGCAGCTGTTTTATACATGCAATTTGACTTCTGATTGCACAGGACTTTATTTAGGGACACACCACACTTTTCAGTTTTTTTCAAACATTTTTAGGAAACTGTTTATCTTTAATTTCATAAAAATGCTCTTGTTGTTTGCTAACATGAAAAGTTTCAGACGTAATTCTGAGCTAAACTAAGGCGACATTTCTATCGTTTTTACACTTCCCCTTGTTACTGGCGCATTGTCTTTTTGTTGTCTTGTCTCCAGGCAAACTACAGCGATAAGGCTACAGGGCTTTATTACTGCAGCTTTAATGCAATGATAGCAGCTGTCTCATGTGGTTCAAAACGTGCAGGCCATGCAGGGTATCAGGGGACCACAGTGCAAGGGATCACAGGCCTCAGTGCGCGCCACTAGGTTCTATATCGCCACGAGGAAGGCTGCAGAACCTATTATTTTCTCCCCTTTCTTCTCCTCAAAGCTTCTGTCTCTCCTAGTTTCTCTTCAATAAACAGGAGGAGGCGAGGAGATGCTTCCTTTACTGAGAATATGTGTCAGGCTTATGGGTTATGTTGTGTTGCAATGTGATGCAGAGACAAACACGGGGAGAGCGAGAAACGGTGTTCCTAAACATTTCTGAGACGTTGAGCTATTCTGATACCTTAAAACACCGAACACACAACCCATCCCGGTTTGCAACAAGACCATTGTTCAGAGATTTGCTTCTGGATTCCTTTCCCCCCTTTCAGTCAACAATTAGCAGAGGGAAATCCTCGCCTTTGCCACAGGTGTACAGGCTCACCGTGCAGCGCGGACCTTCGTGAGGGAAGCCTACCTAATACGCTGTCTGGCCCCGGGGCCTGTGGGACCGCGCTTGGATTATTATGTTAATGCATGTGCCTCCTGCCCTCTCCTCAGTCCCAGCTGGCCTTCCTGTCATTAGGAAGTGCTTTGCTCTGACAGAGGAGTAATATGCTCAGTGATTGAGGGGCCAAAAGATCGAGCTCTATAAGAGCGGGGCCACCACTGATAAGCATATGATAAAAGTGCCATTGTAAGTGAATGCCTCAGAGAGGTGAGATGACTTAGCGGATCCTTTGGATCTCAGAGGAAGAGGGAATAAGTATAAAGAGCATGTGGCCCTTTTTGTGTGGCCGACTTTAATTGCCCATAGCATTACTGCTCATAATATGTATCATATTGTGATCCGGTGGAACATCAGCCTGTAAATATGGCTGCACAATATAATCTACTGCTTTTAATCACCCTGCAGGAATCAGCATATAAAATACAAAAATAAATTATAGTTCACAAAGCAATTAGAGCGAGTAATGTGTAAAAAGAATAATGTGTAAAAATTAAGATATAAAATAAAACCGGGGGAGATTAAATAAGGTTATACTTCTGCATATCACGTTTTCAAATAAATAGTTATCTAAACATTCTTTATAGTATTATAACTGTGGATATGGTTGACAGAAAAATAAAAACTAGGAATGTAAAGCTTAATTTGAACAGCTGTTAGTTAAACTAAATATCTGATGATTTCAGAAATGTAACCGTATTTCGCAAAGCAGGTTCAGAATCAGAGAGTCTCACAATAGTGGTCAAACCCCTTAAATGTTGTCAGATTTGACCATTTACATCCACAAACCTCAATTTATTTTACTGCAATGTTGCACCAATTCAAACTAGTGCATAATAGTGGATCTGGAAAAAAAGGTTCTCAAATATTTTTATAAATAAAAATCATCCAGCTCCCTTTGTGTGAATCTCTGCACTCCTATTTTATGCTCCTACACCTGAATTTCCCCTCTATTCTACTTTAATGTCCATTAATAAAATCCAGTGCACAGTAAAAGAAAGGCAGAATACCAAGCATCAATGAGAAAAGCATCCAAGAGTCCCTGGGTTACTCTGGAGGAGCTGCAGAGATCCATAGCTCCACCAGGACAGAGCAACAGCCAAGTTATTCCACAAATCTATCATTTATGTAAGAGTGCCAAGATGAGTCACTCTTAGTCACTCTTTAAGGAAGATGAATAGATTGGTGTCTGCAAGAACTCAAGAAAATGTTCATAATTATGGTTCAGTCTATGTTAATGTATGAGAATATTTTAAAAAAAAGTTGCAAGGCTCTGATGGAGAGTCGGGTCATTGAGGTTTCAGTAGGAAACGCGATGACATTGGTTTTCTGCTTGGCGTTGTTCTGCAGGATCTTTGTCACACATTCCGAGTTAATCAACTTGACAGTAAAGTAAAGGAGGTGAAGAACAAAACCAAACTTCTTGTGACTTGTCAAGAGACAGAGGGATTGCCAGGCTTTGGATCCTGCACATAATTGTGCAAATATGTCAGGCTGACTGAAGAAGATCTCTCCTTTTAAACACTTGTCTTTTTCATCTTTCCTCCACAAGAGAGTTTGGGTTGTTCCATTTCAGCTTTGTACAGACCCATTCACAAAGTGTTTGTTTTGTAGAGAGTTTGTTTTGGTTGCTTTTTAATCATCTTCAATTTCATCTACATCAACACAACTTCTTTCCACTCCCCTCTTCCCCATGTCTGCTTGCATGATAATGTGTATCTTTTGGCAGGGGAGCCTTCACTCTTGTTGTTTGTTTCTTTTTATGGAGCTCCAGCTCTGAGGAGAGGAAGAGGATCTCAAATAATTGTGGGATAAGTGTTTTCTGTGACTAAATGTCAGCTTGAGAGACGTATCAAAAACTGGTTGATGAGTTGCTCTAGGAAAGGAAACGGCAAAATCATCTTAAGGTCATGTCGTCTAATTTTCTTTGAGTTCTTGAAAGTTGAAGGCTTTACTAAAATGATTACTTCTTGACTCATCCAGTTGACTTGTTCAGCATTTTTCTAGCATTATTTTTTATTCACCTATAGCTGGATCAGGTCAGCAGCCTCAGCAGAGAAATAATATGAAAATTAGAAAAATGGAATAATGCGTGGTTTAAAAATCCATGCAAATAAAGATAATTTGGAAAGCATTTGTGCATTTATAAGAAGTACATTTGATTCAGTTTATTTAAAAAAACGATTGATGTAAAACCTTTTGATATCATGCTGCTGATATCATGTTCATTTGTCGACCGTTTGTCGTCTCTCTGAAGCTTAAAGTAGGAATGACCTCACACCTGAGATTAGCATGTTGACGTTGTGAGATGGAAACCAACAACATTTTATATTTGCTTCTCTATTAGCAATTAAAACAACCAAAGTTATAATTTTCTCTGAAGTCCATGAACATAATTACAAACTGAGGTTGAAATGCAGTACTGGTAACATTGGCTTAATGTAAAATAAACCTCCACTTGGATCCTGACCCCAGCTCTGCTCCATGACCTCAAATTTTCCAAGTTGGAATTCCAAGGTCTGAATCTTGTTATGCTTCAAACTAGGAACTCTGAGATTTATAGTTCATTGCATTTGTGGCTGGAACTTGGAAATTCCGACTTTAGAGATGGAAAATTCAACTGGAATTCCCTTCACCCTCGAAGTCGGACTTCCTACTCAGACAGTCTGAGAAATTTTCTAATGCCAACGTTGAGGTCAAGTATGGTAGCCGGTCAACATTAGTAATTTTGTGGTGGAAACATGATTATTCTACAAGACACACTTGTAAGAGTGCATCTAAAATTGATATTACATGATGTTCCTCCAACGAAAAAAATGAATTAATTGCAAATAAAAGTTTCTTGCACAGCTTGATCATTTGGCTCCTCTTCAGTTTCACAGAAAATCCATCTCAGAAAAACGAAAATGATGCAAAACACCTTTCAAGGCATTTTTTTTAAACTAAAGCAAGAATATAATCTTTGAACTATTAAAACAAAATTAATGCGTTCTCAAACCTTTAAAAAAGAAATATTTAACATATTTAAATTTGATTTCTATTACTTTCCCTCTTTGCTCTAGAGTTTATATAAAATGTCGCTTATTGGAGCTGGCAATCTTTCACACAAGTTTTGCAAAGAAAAACAAGGGCACTTTGATTATTACCCTCTCCTTTGTTGTGTGTTAAGGGCCTTGAGGATTGGCAGGCGCGGTCTTTACAAACTCAAAGCTGCGATAAATGCAGGCCCGACCCAGCTAATGAGAGGGAGCCTTCAAAACATCCACGAGATGATGCTGTCAAACAGGTGACATAAAAACGCTGCATGTAATCCCCCTGTGCAGACCCTGGGAGTAAATATGCCAGCTCCACCATTTTCACTGCGTTTACTCCCAGTTCAAACAATTGCTCTCCCTCTTCTGCCTCCCTGAAAACACAATGACAGCTCTGCGAATTTCTCCAAAATCCTCGGCTGCCTGCGACCAATGAAACAACGAGGAATCGCTCTGATAATCTCTTTCATCCACATTGTGGGTAAGACACCTCTCTTTCTTTCACATCCTCTTTGTTTCTCTGGCTTGAAACTTCTGCCACTCACACATATTCATAGTGAATGTGTTTCCAAATTTGGATGTATTGCTGGGAAATGAAATAAATTGAGAGATTGTACCCATTTTTATCCAACAGCTTTTTAGCCGTTTTAAGAATATGAAATGATATGTAGTAGCCATCTGTAAAGGCACCTGGGATCTTAGGGATGGTGCTCATTATGTTAACATATAGGGCTCTTTCTCAAAATTATGCAATTTGTGAAATGATTTAACATTGGTACCAACAATCTTTGACTTTTAAAACATCTTTACCTTTTATTATATAAAAGTAGCAGATGAAAAGCTAAATAAAAAGGTAAAACATGAGCTTAAGCTTTAAGAAATGAAGAATGAGCTTTATTATTATTTAAACTGAATATTTTAAATCTAATATTTAATCTCTAAAATAGTTGTATTTGTTTGTCTATGTTTTCTTTTCTAGTCTTGAACTAGACATATCTGCATGTTATTGTGGATAAAAATGGTGCAGAGAGGTCAGATAAGTTTTTGTACGAAGCTGAACTTACCCCTTCACTAATTAATGTACTGGAGTGGATCTTGTCAGTTATTGTCTTCATCATTGCTGTTAAATGTTTAATAATCCAAGAATGTGTCTTTCTGCAGAGATGCACATGTTTCAGCAGAAATCGGTCAAATGGTAGCCGCCTAATTGTCTCAGTACTCTTCAAGGTTAGATTTTATCCAGATATGGTACAAAGATGTAAGCCATTGTACTACTTTGCTCAACACAACTCCGTAAGATAACTTTCCAAACTTCCAGAACAAGATGGCATGACTCCATGCTGGCAGAGTTTTCACCTTAAACCCATGTATATTGAATAGTTTTATTGTAGTTTCAGTGTGTACCTGGAAACTTTCCCCACAGAACTTTCCAAGATGTCAGTGTTCCCTCTCTATCTATCTGTGCGCCCTTTGATAATGTTGCCCATAACTCCTTAAACTCACAGGAGAATTCTGCAGAATTTCTGAAAAACTTCTCTCTGGCAGTAGCTGTTACTGCCCAACCATTCACCTCCTTGATGAAGTGGGCAAGGCTTGGAGGTTTGAGGGGTTGGACGTCCGATCCCGGCACAGGCCATTAAAGATGAAGGAAGGTAGTGTGGTCAGGGCGAGAGGAGAAAACCAAGCTGGACGGTAGGCACTCGCACCTGCCCTCATAGCATCACAAACAAAGCCAACACTTCCCACAGTAATGAGCAGGAGCCCAGACTACGAGGTCAATTATTTATACCCAGTCAGCCCATGAAGATGGAGCCCCATCGAATCCTACGAGTCTACAGTGTTCAATGATTTCTGCTGCACTGCTGCCTCCATCCACACAGCTAAATCTAAGACAAAGTCTTGTCAGGGAGGATGTATGGTGTGTAGCTTTAAAAGGCATACATGAGTGGCCATTCACTCTAGTGGGCGTCCTGCAGCAAGAACTGATGGGTCCTCAGGCACACGCTGCCCTCACAATGGTAATGTGGAGAAAACACATTTAAAACCAAAAGATCATGCCTGTTGTCTCCAAGCTCTCCTGTTATATGAACAGAAACCATGTCATGTCAGTTTTCAAAAACACATGTAGCCCCAGTGTCTATTTGTTTCTAAATGTGAAACATGGAGCTATGGTGTCTTGTGTTAGTATCAATGTTTTCTGTGACCTAAAACTTAAATAACTTTTTTTTTAATGTTTTTGTCAATACAATTAGAAGTGGGATGATTTTTGGGGGGGCAGAGTTACCATCCAGTACCATCCTCAGTTCATGACAGACATTCTGCCTCAGCTGGTGACTAAAATGACTTTTTTTATTAGTGGAAATGAAAGACCTGTTTGTGTATGACAAAATGGTGGAAGAGTAGCAGATGTACAATCTTACTAGTATGAGTCGAGAGAAATATCCTCGGAATTGGATTCTGATTATCTGGACCGTAATGACCAACAAAACAATGTGCATTATGACTGAGTTAGGAACATAGAATGGTGACACCCAATTACCACTTGTAATGTGCAATTTGTGGATTTAGTGCATTAATAATAATTTCTGTTCTCGTAAGCAGCATGTACATGTATGCTTGAGATAAGCTCCTCATTGTTAAGATGGTAATTTTGGAGTCCTAGCTCATGCATACCAATCTAACAACTGGTTTCTCTGAAGCTAAAAATTTTTAAATCTGACCGTATTTATCCACTCCTTATCGTAAATGCTGATTTTCAATATTCAACATTTAAAAAAAAAAGTAGAATTTTTCAATTTTGCAAGTATATTTTCTGACTTTCTTTCACTTGATGTTGCCTTAAAAACACTGTTCACTGCTTTGTTAAGTACTTCAATTTTTGGGCAGTGAATCCAACCTTATTGATTCTTTTTGGATTTTAAAAAATAGACCAAAACAAAGTAGAACATTACTGAGAAATTTATGGAAAAGGATATCCAATTTTTTTTTAATTTGTACAAATTTAAATATAAAAAGTGTGGCTTGTGCCAGGGTCAATACTTTGCAAATTCACCTTTTCTCTCAGTACCACTACAAGTATTTTTGTAATGACACATCATAGCACTGCCACTGCTTTGCACTACTTTAGAGGTTGTTTGTATGTTTTCTGTCACATAATGCTTTTTGAATGCAGGACAAAAGTTCAATATTGGTCTCATCTGACCAGATTGTCTTTTTCCACTTGTTTGCTCTACCTGTGCTTATGCAAGACACAAGTGCACAAGTTAAGTGACATAGCAGATGGTTCATCTTTACATGAAACACATCCAAGAAGTGTCTCATAGAAATGTGCTTTTACATCATTATGAAGACTGAAAATGATGGTCATCTTGAAAAAAATGAGCGTGTTTTCATGCTTAGTAGCTACGTCTCTAATGTCAGGCTAATCCATTTAGGTGACAGACTGCTGAGCTTTTCACTCACAAGTTGTGCATCAGTTTGCATTTTGATGATATACCAGCACATGCAGAGGAACAACTCTCATTTTTGTCCTGTTTCTAAATAAGGTTATCGTTCCTGTTTTAGATGAGTGCATTCATTTTCAATAATAAGAAAAAAATATTTGCAGTTTAAAATTAAATAAAATGCCCAAAACCAATTGGTTAAAAAAATAAAAAAGTAATTTCCCCACCAATCACTATTTCCCAATTGAAAGTTATTTACTGACACCTAAAGAATATTTTTCTACTTAATTGATATATGCAAACATCAAACATAGCAACCAGATAATACGTAAAGACAGATTGGGTTAAATGCAACTTTTTAAAACAATTGAAATGTGAATCTGAGATATAAAAGTTCTGTTTATCAATACAAAGTTAAAGAGCTTTTAGTGAAGGCAAGGCTCACTACAGAGGGTCCATTGTTCTTTAAGGAAGACAAGTGGAGGGTGAGAGAAGGTTACAGGCTAGTGATCCAGATTGTTATTCAAAAACATGGTTGTGGTAAAAAAAATAAAAACAGAAACAGTTTAAGAGGTGGATTTTTCTGTTTTCTTCACCTTGTTTCACTTTCAAGTAACATCATTTCAGCAGTTGAGCTGGTTTAGTGTCCGTCCATCTGATACCAAAACTATTCATTTACATATTTTAGAAAGGCTGCATACATTGTTTCTGATTTTCTTTTATAAAGCTTAACACGTCTAAAATGGTTCCGAAAGCTGTGAAATAAAACCTCTCCTGAGGACCAGTGCAGGAAATCATGGTATATATATTTAACAATGCAGCACAGCTTTCTTAGACTCAGTGTTGTTGTTGTTCAGTAAACCCTGCAAAAGTTGGAGATTTACAAAAATGTTTATCAAGTTTTAATACACATCCCCTCTCCTCCCCCAGACATTTTTAACTTGAAAAACATCAAAAGTAAAGTGAATAGTATCTGATACCATTGTGATTTCCAATTTTAAAATTATACTGTAAGGGACTTGCAACTGTCCATGAATATTTTATGCATAAATGTTGAGATGATAAGGAGTCCTTGGTGAATTCATGTACAAATGCATAACAATGGACCAAATCAAATCATGTAATAATAATAAACCTTACAGTTCCTCTTGTAAAATGGGGTTTCCTCGCAGCTAAATGGTATTGTTCGTCTATCTGCTCATACCACAGGCTATGCTGTGCATATTCTCTAAGAGTTACTGTGACTATGCAGAGACATCTATTAAAATCAGATAATGGCCACCATCAAGATGCACCATGAAGTAAAAACACATGGAAAGAAGATCTCCCACTTTATTAGCTGTCACCGCTCCCATGAATAAATGTGCAAATAAATGGTTATTATCACACAGGGAGCAAACGTGTCCCTGATGAGGCCGTAGAAAATGGAATGGAGGTGAGGCTCCACACACACACACACACACACACACACACACACACACTCACACACACCCACACACTCGCATTCTGCTTCAGAGAAACAGAAGCAGAACAGAAAGGTTAGGGGGGCTTGGTTGGTGAAAAACCATCACCAGTCCTGATGCAGATATTGTGGCCGGCCTCGCAGCCTTGTCAGTGTCACCCGCCATCCGTCACTGTCTGCGAGCCTGCCTCTCATTAAGTGGCCCCGCTCTGGCGACAACTTAATTTCCTTAAGAGGACCAGACACCTGATTCAATTGTGCACCCATTACAGATTTGTTTTGCCCGTCTAGGCCTTGGTGGGACTACATGACTCTGAACAGAAATACCCTCCCACTATATTAAATGCTGTGGACATGATTCCCAGAGATATGATTCATGTCTGCCCTCAAGTCATCATCCCTCTCAATGCCTTCAGCTCATTGGTCGCCGTGGCTCCAATCAGTTGGAGTGGGTGACCGTTGTTCCAGCTTCTGTCAATCATCAATCATCATAGTATGATCACCAATGTCTTCCTTTGTGGATGTGCTGATAGCTTTTATGATTACAGGCTTAATATTACATTTTGGGTATATCTCATATAATAATATTTCCCCTAAAAAAATCCTATTAATTGTCACTGTGGCTGCAATGATGTGATTAAAGATTAAACATGTCATTCATAATTATTTACCCTTCAGATTATTTCAAAGGAGATATAATCAATTTTCCATTTAAATTGTGAAGAGGCTTGCAGGTCAAGATAGTTATATTAATTTCCATAGGTAATGTACATCACATGTAATAAATAAAAAAAGCATCACAGACTGAAATTGCAGACAATTGTGAGGTGATGTTACATCTGGAGCATCAAACTTAGATATCAAACATCAGGTTAATAAATAAAGCAGATATAGCAAAACCTCGCATGCATTACCTATGAAAAATAATGCAATATATATTGTGCTTTTCACAATGAGGATTAAGTCAGGAGAAATGTTCCTATCTGAATTAATGAGCGTTTGTTTAAAAGTGCTTTTCAATAAACTCAAATTCTAGCAGTAATTAGGATTTTCTGACCAACGTTTATTACTCTCAACAACACAAGCATCCAACATTATTTCCACTTCCCCGGATAGCCGCGCCACTAGAATACCTTATATTAGTGAGTCATGCAGAGTGGTTTTGTAAAACATAACAGCTGTGAATGGAAACAGCTGAAAATCCCACTTTTCTACAGATTATCGTTCCCTTGTTGTTCTCCTAGCAGCTTAACTGCACTACAGTCTGGAAACTGTTGAATTTTTATCCTTTTGAGACACTTGATCTTCTCAACTCCATCCACTGTTATAAAAATCATTTATTGAGCTCACAGACAAGTTAAGTCTGGACAAGGATGAAGCCAAAAACGACGCACAGTCGATGATCATCAAGTCTCTGAAGAATCACAGACAGGTACCAGTGCAGGAGGAAACGGTGAAGAATTTAGAGATTTTTAGGTTAAAAATGATTCTTAGGTTAATTTCTTCTTTTAACAGTAAAACGAATGCCATTAAAAGACGATCATAACACGTGTTATGATAATTGTTTTAGCTAATTGTCTTAAAAAAACCTTCTCTTAAAAAAGCATTGTAAACCTTTTCTCAACAACAACAGTAAATTTACTTTTGACATCATGTATGGTAGCAATGATGTCTTTTGTCATTACTGCTCCAATATGTTGATCCAGGTTTTAATACATTTTGATTATTTCATTTTATTTTTTTTGTTCTAGGATGTTTTTTCTTCTTCATGTTATTAGATCTTTTGATAACTATTAAAAGCAATATCTTTTTACTGGACTTCCAGATATCACCAAATTATTTAGCCGGCTGGTTAGTTATGACTTCATCCAAAGATACACGGTTGGTTCTTCAATAATTGATAGACATTTTCCAACCGTTTCAACATGTCTGTTCCTCAGACATCAGCCTTTGAACATCAGACAGTGAAAGACATTTTTCCGTACATCAGTGTGAGTAACACCTCTAGTGTCCATTTGACTGCTGGTCTCTATAGTTTACCTCCAACCCTCACCTGTCAGTCAATCTGTGGCCAATTGAGACCAGTAAGATAAACCTATCCTGCTGGTACAGGATTGAACTGATTGTTGCTGTAATTTTTCTTGTCATGGCTTTTATGTGCTTGGTACGTGTCGTTTTATACCAGACACGTGTCAAATGCCACACAGAAGGCTGATTTTCATTTTAGTTTTCCCTTTTTAGTGGAAACTTTTGCAATATTTAAGATGTAAATTAAGTTGTTACATTTTGCTTTTTATTATAAGCCCCAATCTTATAATAAAAAAAACTTATTTGGTCAGGTGAACAGTCAAAGGTTTTTGTTGTCGCATTTCTAAACTGTTTCTATTTTGAATATCACAAACAATACAACTGCAGTGTTGCCTTTGACTTTAACTTATCCAGCAGACTAATCCAATATTAAAAATTGCAAAGTACATGTTTGTTACCAGCAGATAGTGAAAGATAAAAAAAAAATTCCTCTGCCTCATTTCTTGCCTCCTGTGAAAATTATCTTGTCATCAGGCTGAAATGTTTCTGAATCCCTTGATGTTATTGCTAAAAATGGCAACATTACAGCTAACAGAACATCAACAGATTATGCTGTAAAATCATCAATGAAGGTTTTTAAAACTAAAACTGAAATCCATTCCTTTGCAGGAGGTACAGTATGTCATAAGGAACAATTAAGCAAAACTAAGAGAAAGATATTTGGAAATGGTAATGTCTCAACACTAGAAACACAAAATAATGTGGGAAAATTCAAAATAGAGTAAATAAATATCCACACATCTTTTTTTTTTAATCAATATCAGTCACACCTCGTTTCATATCACAGCTTTACATTATCATCTTCTACATTTCTGCTGTGTGTTTCATTAGTGTGTTTGGCTCTTTATTCCTTTCATTTTGCCTCCATGTGATCCTGTTGAGCTCAGCAGCGTGTGTGGAGGAGTGTCTCCTGCTCCCCCCGTCTTCTCCCTCTCCAGGAGCATCAAAAGGAGGAGGACCCACGCAGGGTGTTTGAAGAGCCCACAGACACTCCCCTATGGGTGGTGAACTGGCAGATGCTCAAACCTCACAACTCTGTACAGGCGGGAGGAGCGTCCTTCTCATCTGCATTTGTACCTTTGCCATTGGTTTAGCTTTCAGCCACGAACCAAACATTAGGTCACACAGCGCATGATGATTTCTATTTCATACACTGTTCACATCAAATCCCAGTTTATTTGTTAAGACAATAAACTGTTTTTTCTCCAGATAAGCCAGTGGAGTGTCAGCACCTTTTCAGTGGTGCAGCTTTTTGCTGTAACACACAGCTGTGGTCCTTCCATGCTGATTGTTTGGCCTTTACCATCCTGGGTGGCAGCAGCGAAGCTTTGACCCGTTCTGCCTCACTGTTCTCCTAATACTCACTCATCCACCTCATGACAACACTTTTTTGTCCAGCTCCTGAAAAGCAAGCCTCCATCTTTCCATTTTTTTTTAAATTCATATAATCCTTTCTTCCAATTTTTCCGTTTCCTCCTTGCATCGCTTTCACTCCGCCTGTCCATCTATCACAGCCAGCTCTGTTGCCAGCTCCCATGCTTTCCTGTCAGCAAGGGGTGAAAGAGGTGTCTCTCTGTAAAGAAGAACCTGCAGCTGTGTTTCATATCACCTCTCACACTGCGCTGTAGCTGTCGGTGACTATCAGCCTCTCCTGCAGCAAGCTGGAAACCTCTTCCCCGTCACAAATACCTTCTTTTCTTTGGCACACTCTTAACTTCTCAGTGGTTTGACAACACACTTGCAATATTAAAAAGGATGTATTTACTAGAAATTTAAATTAGGGCTGTCAATGTTAACGTATTAACATGTGAGATTAATTTATAAAGTTTTGTATGAATTACTCCAAAGGGTAACTGAGGTCAAAGCAGTGCGTTGCTCAGTCTTGTACTGTGGTCAACAATGCAGAGTTGCAAATATCACCTCTTAGCACAACAAAAAACACTGAGGTGGACTTTTGAATAAAATCAAGGTAGCATGTATCCTACTTACAACAACAATGAATTATCTGCTTTCACCTTTTTTAATAGAATTTATGTTTCTAAATAAATGTTTGAATCAAAATGATGTCTTCTAAACCTTCATGAAGATGGAAACATGGAAAACTGACCTGCTCGATTGGAGATATTAAGCATTTTCCCAGACACTTTTTTAAAACCTGCATTTTTACATATCAAGCATATTTCATATCAAAAATGTTAATCGATTGACAGCAGTAATTTACTGTATGTCAGATAGCAAGGAAAGTGTTTTATGTCTCTTTATGCAGTGTATGTAAACATCTGGTTTTGACTGTTGCATGTTTGATCATTCAAGCAAAAGAAATTAGATAACAGAAATTATGAAAGTATACTGTATTGTTAAAAACGAAAAGCAGAGATCTAAAATACAAACACAGATAAAAGACCAGCTATGTGCAGTCACTAGTTGCATCATTCTGTCTGAATTATTGTTGTGGTATTGATCGTAGAAAGGCATCAAAGCTCAGCTCCAACAACAATGAGGAGAGCAGATGCCTCTGTAAGTATCGCTTTCAACTGATTGTGTCTCCAGTTTTTGAATATTTTGTAGTTTTGCTTCTATTTTCTGTTGAACTGCCTAAACTTCTACTTTCACTTCACTGTGATTTCATATATTTTTGTTCACTTAACTGCTCATGAAGTTATTATAAAGTGCGTTTGTTCAAACGTAATTACAATTAACTTAACTTTTAGAATTTTAACTGACTCAGTTTGTGTTGTGCCAACAAGAAATCATATGTGCAGCTTATAAAAGCAGTTTATATTTATTGATCATGTTCTTTCTGTATTAAAAAATTCTAATTGGTATGTAATTATTCTACTGTGGTGGTGTCTTGCAGCCTATTCCTCCCCTCACACTTTTTAAATGGCTGAATTACAAATAAAGTAAAGCAAAAAAGAGCCTAAAAAAAGCGGGAAAGAGAATATTCCAATAATTTTTTGTAAAAATATAGGAAGGGGGAAGTTGTGAGACTGTTTGTTCAGGCAAAAGCAGACAAAACATTCATAATTTAAGTGCAATATTTTAATTTCATTGTTTATGTGTAGTTACTGGATCAACAATCAGTGGTTCTGGTCACTGCAGAGAAAAATGTACACATATTCATCTGCTTTTTATGTGATGGCACAATGTGGATTCCCTGTTCAACTTTTTAAATATCAATTAAACTGAATAAATGCCATTGTTATCATTTTAAAAACTGAAAAGTAAAAATAGATTATTAAGAATTTTGTGACCCCCATTAATCAACATACAAGAAATGTCTACAGCAACTGTTCGTTGTCTTGTATTCATGAGTGCCAAGTTTTTAGGCCTTACGGTTCTTTTATCTGCTTTTTCATTTTATTTGCTATCAAATCAAACAATAGAAAACCAAGATATTGGTCTAAAAATTTATTTTCTCATTTTGAAGACACCAAACCTTCTACTGCGGGTCACATTCTGGTACTGTAACATTTCCTGAACACGTCTCCCCCTCAGTCTTAGATTTGTCTTAAGGAGTCGGCTGAAGATTTCACCACCAGTCCCAACATTTTAGATCATGTTTGGTTTGTTCTCCAGCAGGGAAAACAGAAAACTCAGTTCTGTTTTAAATTTCCTCATTTACAATGATGCTTACATCCCTCAAGCAAGTCATTAAAGTCCCTTGGTCATATTTCATTAAACAACAATTTAAAATACAACATTCCTGATAGGCTTTTTGTGATTTTTTTTGTACGTGTTGCAGTGCGTGTCAATGCCCGCCCATTTACCAGCATATGAAATTTTCACAGTTGTTGAATCCCTTTATGTGGTGATCAAAAAGGGACTGTGTGCCCATGCATGCTGAAGGGGGCTGGCCCAGTGAAAGAGGAGAGGCTCCCTACACATGTAATCCTTGTCAATGAATTTAGGCAATCTTTTTTCATCATTAATGAATATTTCAGTAGTTATTGCGGTAAGCTTCTCGGGTGTCTCTCTCTCTTCACTGCTCCCATTTCTCATAAGTGAATCACTCCTCTAATAATTTAATTAATAGCATTGTATCCACAGATGAAAAGATTATATTTAATCAGCAAAATGGGGAGAACGGAGATCAGGGGCCTTGACTGTCATCAAAACGTGCTTGAGGTCCCACTTGTTCACTAAGCCACTCTAAGCCCTGGGACACCCATACTTAATTGAGAGTTCATAAATAAATGTGGTTAGCGTAATCCCAGGATCCAGCCCCTCAGAGCCCACACTGGAGCTGTGTGTGCATGTGTGTGTGTTTTATAAAAGTATCTGCGTTCACATATACCCAAGCCAAGCTCCCTATGTCACTAAATCTGTGCCAAGGCAGACTCCACTCCAGTGTGCCAGATCCTGGTTTATTCACCTGACGTGTCCCATAAGTCGCTGCTTGTGCCATATGTTGTATTCCCAGTCGGACTTGTGTCAGTGTGATCCTCTCTGCTGCTCCACTTGCTTATGTGGTCAATGTATGTATTAACCAATATTTACTTAAAGGTTTATTAATCATCGGAGCTGACTGAGCTAAGCTGGTTCCAATTGTTTATTAAAATTTGCAGCAGTTTTTAAAAAATATTTGGTTTTGTTTAAAACCCCTTCACTGTCACCCCCAAAAAGCCAATGTAAAACCGGAACTCATGCGTTCTGCTGCTTGTTAAGGAGTTAAATAATCATAGATAAAAATTGTAATTTCTTATATTTGATTTAGGAAAGTTACTTAATGCATTAGAAAGAAAATTATTGTTTTGCGAATTTGCTTTCTCACATTTTTAGTTGTTCAACCTTGATAAAAAGGAGTTCACAAACGTGAATGATGAAACAGTTACAAAGTGAAAAAGCAATGTGCACAAAACTGCAATTAATAATGATATAAAATAGATTATGAGAATAAACATAATCTAAATGTTCTATATAAAAATGGGTCTCCTTGATTTTCTGGTCAAGTCATAAGTAATTCTGCTTTAACTTGAAACCTTTCTCTCTTGAAATCAGCTATTTTTCATTTGCCCACATTTGTTTATCTGAAAACAGAGTAAGATAAAAAAAACTTAGTGTGTTTAGCTAAGCCGGGGTAAATCTTGGTCCACTGTCCATCATTTATTGATACAGACCCTGGAAACTTTACAGGGGAAAAAAACGCTAAAAAAAAATAATAAAAAAAATAACTAATGAAATTATCAACGTTGTTGAATTAATGATGAATGGGAATAAGAAAAGGCTGGGATCTCTGCGGAGTCAGAGTGGAGCGCTGCTTCATTAGCCATGCAGTCTCATCACATCCTCTTTTGGAGCTGTAGACACGAGGGCTCTTCACGTTTTCCTCTCTTCACTATCAGGACCTGCCATTGGATCTCACAAAAGTAAAAAATAAAAAATAAATTTCCCTCCATCCATGCGCCTGACTTTGTCTTCTTTTTTAGTCTTTCTTATTGCGTCACCCACCATCCTAAACCGTGGTGTTGCTCGTAAAGTTGAAATTCTTCGGTGGCTTGCTGCACTCATCACCTTTTCCTTATTTCTTGAAGATGAAGCAAGAAAATCAGTTTCTTACTGTGGTCAGAGCTCACATATTTCTCTCTCTTACTTTATTTCTTTCTTTTTTTGTTCTTGAACACTCCCTCCTGACTGCCTCTCTGTGGATATCATTCCCGATTCTGTACATGCAAATGAAATAGAAGGGAGGAGGGTTTAGTTTTGGATTCATTGGCCCCCTCCTGCTCTTCCTCTTCATCTTCTTCCTCTTTTCCCAGGGTGGAGCCGAAGAGGGCTGGTGAGCCGCAGCACGCTGTGAAATCCTGGGCATGGGGTCTCATTAGGTAAGCAGAGGCCAGGGCAGCAGGGCTTCGCCGAGGTCCTGATTATTCTGAGAGAAATCCAAAGAATCACCTCAGCTTTAAGCCTGATTAGAGCAACTGTCTCTCAAGGTTCACAATCCTCTTTAAATTGAGAAAATGAAGCATATAACCAACCTATACTTAATCTTCTCATTTTGCATTAAACCTATTATGGTTCCTTGACCAGGTTAATATAGATATATGGGCTATGCAAAACATGTTCACTACATTTTTTGCTCAGAATCATTATTAGATACTGATATTTTATTCTGCTCAGTTCTGCCTATTTTGAGCTCCTTTCAGAATGAAGGATGAACTTATTTGGATTTGAAGGACGTCTGTCACTTTAAATCCAAATAAGCTGCTTCGGGCCTCGGCCCCCAACTCAATGTTTATACTCGCATGTGAATATGGCTGCGTGAACATGCACAATTATAAAAAAGTGGAGCCTCCTACACAGCCAACAAGAATGCAGCAAGTGGTTTCAGAAAAGTAAGCCAACAACTAAACACTTGTCTTTTCTAGCAGCCATTGTACACAGCACACAGCCATAAAACCAGCTGACCAAACGGGCTGGACCGGCCCTGGGTTTGCTAGGTGTCAGGATTTGTTTGGCAGAGGTTGCTAGGTAATCATCATTTCACTTATAACAAGACATATTTCCCATGTTGCAGGTGAAATGATATGCCAGTGAAACTAGATTTTTTTAATCAATATTAAACAGTTATTGACTTAAATTCCCATATCTTGCTAAAACCCTGTAAGTCAGTTATGCCTTATTTCAAGCGTAATGAGATATTTACACGATAAATTAGACCAAAAATACTTTGTAAGGTTTTGTTTTTGCATCTAGGATTTTAAATTGATTACTTCTGCAAGAACAGCCAGCTAAAAAGTTATTAAACAAACACTAATGAGGGCACAGTGATATAAAGTAAAGATGAGATTAAAAAAAATCCTCAGTAGCTTTAATTTAAAGGTGTGCAGCATATTCTTCTCTTTCAATAAAACTAACATTGTTTATCTTATTATCATTCTACTTTGAAAAAGAATGGATCCAATGTACAGCTAATAGTTCAAATAGCATTTACGTGTTAATAGACAGGATATGCTTATGTAATGTTTCACCCTTTACATAATTATCTGATGGATCTAAGACACATTCACTTATTAGATAACTGAACACACCTAAGCAAATTAAGAGTGTCAGGGTGAGCACATGGAGCCTAGAGGTCAGATGCTGCAGTGTTTTGAAGTGTTGACCCCTCCCACAGACAAACATCCCACATCCTCCCCATCATCCATTGGTGCTTCTTCCACGAATTGGCTAAATTGATCCTCATATGAATTAGGTCTTTTTCTCAAAGGGCTTTGTCAATACATTGACTCCTTTTATGAGGGTCATCAAATAGCCATTACTGGGCGTCAGGGGGTCCCGTTTGGGGAAAGGCTGCCCAGGGTGACTGATGAGGCGGCTGGGGGAAAGCAGCAGATCTGTGGGGTCAACTGAGCGAAGGACCGACAGTAGAGAGAAAAAAGGGGGGGTGGATGCTTTCTGGGTTTAAATTTATTCTTAATTAAAAGCACATTTGTTGTGCCTGTGCTTGTTTTACATCCTTTCTGTTTGAAGAAACACCAAAGTGAGATTTTCTCCTACCTTTAACAGGAATGGCCTGACTTGGAGCTGCAACATGTTTGGTTTTGGTCTTATCAAAACTTAGATCAATGTTTCACAACCTGGCAAATAAGGGTAATGAATTAAGCAAATGCAGGCTTAAATGTTCAATGTTTCCTGGTGTAAATATGTGTAAATACACTTGAGGTGCAAAAAAGAAAAGCCTTGAATAATCCTCACTGCTGCTCGCAGGTAATATGAAACAACCTTTTAATGTGAACACAGACGCAGCAGGATGTAAACAAACTGCCACTGCTGTCAAACACTCCAGTGAAAACTGTCAAAAGTTCAGGCTTTTCAATTACAGCAGCTTTAATATGCACGCAGGTTTCCCCTGGCTGATTAAAATGCACCATTTTAAGTCTAATTGTTCAAGAAAACTGTGTTTTATGTTGCTGCAATGGTAATAACTAATGATAGATGCATAAAATTTGCATACATTTCCCAGACCTAGAGAATATCTGATCATTGTGCCGTGGAGAATTGCTCTAAGTTAGGAAGTTAATTTCATTATCTCCTCCTCCTCATTTAAAGCCCGCCACTTTACAATAATTGGAAAACAGAATAAAAGATTAGCTTTTGACTGGATGATGGGCGTTAATAAAGTGTGATAGAATGCAAGTATTACAGAGAGGGTGCCAATTACGCCAGGCAGGCAGCCATTGATGGTGGTGGTTCAATCTCTTTATCTGCAGTACAGTACCATCAGGGACCCACTGCGGAGACCTTTGCTCCAGCTAGCAGGCTAATTGTCAATTCTGCTTAAGTCGTAAGGAGAGCTATTTTACCCCAGCTATGGAGAGAAAATGAACTATCAAATAAAAGCAAAAATTGAGGATGAATGTGGAAATTAAGCTAAAGGGGGAGCAGGTGGAAGATTATGCGGCATTGGGTTTAATATTACTAAAGACTGCTTTATTATAAGGCGGCTTTATGAAACTCTGTACAGTCAACATGTTCAAGTGTGAGCATTAATGGAACATTTCTGAGCATAGCACACAAAGGACACCGATAATGCAATCAAATTTAAATCATATTTTCAACATATATTGCGAACAATCATTATCATTTTATCAACAATCTGCACACATGCAAAAATCAGGTTCTTCTTTTTTCTCCTGGGTCATTTCCATCGTTTAACGTGTCACCACATCAAACACATCAGCTCTCATCGGCTGAACCAAACGTCTCAAACAAATAAACAGCGCAATGTAATTTTGCCAAGGGCTGAAGGTTTTATTAGTGAATTAGCGATAAGATCAAAAGCTGCAATTCAGGTCAAACAATTCTGTTTAGAAATATTATTATTAACAAACATAACAGATATTTTACAAAAGTAATTTCTCAAACAATGTAGAAACTTAATCTTAGAAGTCATCAATCATTAATTTATATGTATATTTTGCTGAGCATATGTACACCAAAAATATCAAAAGTTTGTAATTTTAGAAAAATGTAACAATTTGTAGTGAATCTTTTCACTTCATTTGGAATGAAATAATTCAGTCTTAAACATGTTACAACAAATATTTTGACATCAAATTAAAACATTAAATCAACATAATTGTTGATTGTTGCTCATCCTCTATTTCGGGCATTTTTATATAGAGATGGAAGTAGGACAGGATAGTCACAACCTGGATTTCTACACACAAACAGGCGATCTTGCCTCATCAAAAATGATGCAGTGGGTCCTTTGTTGTCAAAGTCTTCACACCGAAATCGCATATTCATGGGGCTGCATTTAAGCCATTTCTGCTGGCATAAGCATGCAGCACAACATCGAGTCCTCTGAAACGTTGTTTCCTTGCCACTTAACCTATCTCTGCATTTGAGAATGTGACATCTTGTGTTTGATGCCTTGCACTGTATCACAGCCCATTTCTTTTTTGGCAAAGTCTTCATGTTTAATAGTTGCTTGGAGGCCTGTGGTAAATAAAAACGCCTTACGATTATACAGTAAACAGCAAGATGTGCAGTTATTCCACTGACTACACTTTGTTATAGAATGGCAGTGGACAATGAAGGGTGCTTTGAGTTAGTGACTTGCTGCTTCCCATTTGAACCAGTATTCACTGCCTTATGTGAACGCTGCTGTCCTGTCACTCTAACAGTAAATGATGTCTATCACATACCCACCAGACCGCTGAACATCTATATTTCATCATGTCTCCAGACTTCCTTGAATTCCTTTTTCAAATGACTTCATTTTAAAATAGAAGGCATGGAAGCGTTCCATGGAGGGATGAAACGGAGGTTCATCCATTCATCGTCTTCTGCTTATCTGAGATCAGATTGTCAGATGTGTCAGGAGGTCCTCCAAATCAGCTACTTCAACCACCTTTCAGTTCCATTCAGTGTATTTATGTAGCACCAATTTACCACATATATATCATCTCAGGACACTTTACAAACTCAATGTTTACACTCTCACATCAAAATGGCTGCAAGCTGATGCGCAATTATACAGCTATACATCTTGGAAAAGCATAAGTAGAGCCTCCTGCACAATCAACAAGAATGTAGCAAGTGGTTTCTCATTGGTAAGTTGACAACTAAACCCTTGTCTTCAGCAGCCATTGTACAGTGCAGACAGCAGTAAAACTAGCTGACCAAATGTACTGGATCTCCGCTAGGGTTGCTAGGTCCCGGGAAGTGTCTGCTGATTTGTGACATTACATTTAGGGTATTTTTGTATGTTTGTTTTTAAAACTTATTGCCATAAAACTGTTGTTTTTATAGGCATTAAAGAACAAAATGGACGAATAAAAACATGTGAAATGTTTTGCATAACAAGTCTCCTTTAGAAAGTTTTCCAGGAAATCCAACAGATTCCGTTGAGCCATTGGAGCACCGACTTTCTACTACTGCATTTTACTTTAACACATCCTGGAAGACAGAGCTCCTCATCCAGTTTCTAAGGCTGAGTCTCAGGGTTTATCTGGGATGAACATGAATGAACCAGTAACCAAATTACTGCAGTTGAGTCCTCAGTTTGTCTTTCTCCATTTCCATCCTGCCAGACGACAAAACCCTTAAAATCTTGCTTTTATGTCAACGAATGACCCCTGATACCTGTGCACTTATTAAACTCAGAATTCACTATTTCTATTAAAAATAATCTCCAGCTGTGACAACAAAAATTACTTCTCAGATGTCATGTCTGAAAACAGTTAGGACTGTAACATCATAATCACTCTGACTTTTATCCATATGGTAGAATTAAACAGTTCGCTCTCAGTACTACAACATACAGATTTTATGTTTTTCCTCTGGATTTCATCCAGTTTTTTTTCAGGAAGGTTAGTTTACAAAAATGAAAAAAATTTTGTCATGCTGGTTTCATTGTGAGTCTTCCTTTCATAAGACAAGCAGCTGTTCAAGACCTTTCCTCCTGCCACCTGGGTTTAGCTTCAGGTACAACTGGTGGAAGATTAATAAGAGAAAATATCTACAAAGACAAAAAGGAAAAGAAAAACGGCATTTTTTGCATCAACACTTGTGACTGGGCATTATTTACATCCAACAACAGCAGGCATGAGTTGTTTCTCCTTGTTGAGTAATGAATGAAGGGTGTTAAATTATAATCACTTCCTCTATTGTATTTTAGAAATAGTTTAAATATGATAATTAGATATAAGAAAAATAAGGTCTAGACAGAAAACACAACACATATCTTTAACTAACTTAATAGTAATTTTACACAAGCAGTCTGTTCTTCTAATACGAACAGTGCCATGAATTAACTTAATTAGAAAAGGCACCTCTAGCTCTTTCTATTGATTGTCCAGCAGGCAGATTCGAAAAGTAAAGTTAGACGCCGACCCAAGGAAGGAAGCCTCACCGATTAATCAGTGGCATTTCAGTCATTAGTCGCATGAGTTTCATCTTCTTTTAACATGTCTTTCACTTGCCCCAGCGTTTTGTATTTTTAATTTTCTTTTCCCAGCGCTTTGTTTGATGTTTTGTAACTTTTCATGTGTTGCCAGTGAATTGGTGCCTTTATAAAGGAAATGCTTCCCTTCCAGGGTGGCGAGGGTGTATCTGCATATGAATATTTTCAATTGATGAATAGTATACGACACGGCAGCGCCTTTGATACTCCGCTGCTTGGGTCTTGAGTGATGTCATAATCGTGGGACACTGGCTATGGGCAAAACATCCCAATCCACAGCAGAGAGCAGCAAACATTAGAGGCCTTTGACGTCCTGCACGTTTAATATTACAGCAATGTTTACAGAGGAGGGAGTTGGATCCAGCGTCCACCTGGGAGCCAAAGTGTGTTTAAGGTCAAGCCATCTCGGTTCTTCATCAATCAACTTGTGCATCTTTGATCACTTGTTGTTTTGATTGCGGTGTTTTCAGTCGTGGCCAGGTCTTTATAATGCATGAGGACATTACATAGTTATGAACGGCTTGGCAGGCAAGTCAAGGCAGCGGCTGAAGTTGCTGCAGACTTTGAAAAAGATCTTTGCGTTCTTCCACATACCTAAAAGCTTTAACGAAGTTTGAGATGGTGGGAAACTTGTATGTTTGCACTGTGGCTGGTAGTTTGTTGCCGCTGTGAAAGCGTGGAGAGAAAGTTCAGTCTGGCTGAAAATCCTTCCTCCAGCTGAATAATAAACTACTCCGAACCTCCAGAAACTTTCATTGATTCTACAATTACTTCATGAAATTTCATAGAGTGATTGGGAACCAGCATTTATGGAGATAAATTATAATTGTCTCACTTTCAGTATTGCCTGATGATGTGGTCCAAGGCTTCAGAAGAACATCTAACCAAATTACAACTAGTGCAAAATAGGGCATCTTTTTCCAGATTGTAAGTATTCTCAATATGCACAGAGCATTGGCTTGGCTCTGGGTTAAAAAAAGAGTGATATTGTCCTTCTCTGTTTGTTTTAGAAATATTGTACTATCTACAATACCAAATGTTTTGTTTAATCAACTTTTATTTACACAGTTTTAATACCAGGTATGCTTTAAAATGTTTCCTTTTCCACCATGCAACAGCAATTATGGACAAAGTCTGTTCTTTAATGTTTGTTCTTTGTAAAGGAAAGAACACGTGGAACTTCTTTCCTTTTTCTTTCTTAAATGTAACAAATGGTAGAGCTTTTAAAAGAGCCATTTCCACTTATTTTGTCAAATAAAGTGTAATAATTGTACATTTATGAATTAATATGCTACCTTGTTAATGATATATTACGTGTGTGTTACTGTGTTGGTAATAAATGTGTTTTTTATTATGTGAACAACAGGAAGAGTAGCCATTGTCACAGTAAAATATCTGATGATTATTTAGGTCTGTGTTTAAATAATATGTATCATTTCTGTTCTTTAACTCCCAGCTCCTTGAAAAATACAAGTGCATTATCTCAGTGAACATTGCAGGTAATTTGTATCTTTTTGATATGTTTTAGTTTGTGTAAATAGCTACTTTTGCTTGTAATGGCACATATAAGACCTTATGAGCGGCTTTGAAATAGGTTTTGCATATATTTACACCTAAGATACAAACTATTTGCAGGTGCAGCACCTTTCCCCATGTTTCAGGTGTTGAAAGGATCTAACGAAGATTACTGCTGGTGTAGGCGGGAGGAAAGAGGGAAGCTATCGAACTTGCGTCCTGGTTTCCCTACTAGATAATGATCTCTTGAAAAGTGTGTGTTTTTTTCTTCCTGCTATTCTTCCAGTAACAGTGTGTGCAAGATGAAAGATAGTTCCGGGGCTAGTGCACCAGAGCACATCTGACTGAGGCAGGTGTTAGAAATGTAGATGGCTCGTGGAGACTAAAGACAATACAAATTTGAAGTGAAAACGCTACTGGCACGCCTCCTCTGTTCTTAACACGTGAAGCCCCAGGCCGATCAATTATTCATCTTATTGTGCGCGCGCGTGGCATAGTGTTAGTTCTGTAGTCGGTGAGGAGGTGTCTGTTGCACTTACAGAGTGAGCGCCACATCACTTGGCAGGCCTAGGTCTGTCAGCCTGTCTCTGCCTCCCGCACACACACACACACACACACACACACACACACACACACACACACACACACACACACACACACACACACACACAC
>CAEGAF010076120.1:0-23915 GCA_903067075.1 Micropoecilia bifurca
ATCCCTCTCTATCCACACACACACACACACACACACACACACACACACACACACACACACACACACACACACACACAGTCCCCGGTCCCATCCTGCCACCAAGTGTCAGGTAGTGTTAGATTATAGCTCACGTCAAACGAACACCCCTCTGAAAGTGGCAGCGCTAAAAATGTTGATGTGCAGGTTTGGCCTTTTTTTTTTCCTGTTTTCTGTTTTTAAAAAGAGCCAATATAGAAATGATCTGCTGGTCCCCGGGCAACCCAGACAGCTCCAACCTCTAAAGGGATCAAAGTCCAACTCCAGCTGAGCAGACTGCTTGTAGCTACGAAGTACTGGGGAGGGAGAGAACCGACACTCTTTAGCCAATCGTAGGGCACTGAACCTGCTCAGATTAGCTTGTGCTGCAGCGAAAGAGGAGAAATGTCATCAAGGGGGTTAAAAAAAAGAAAAGAGAAGAAATGAGAGAGGAACAAGTGGGATGACAGAGGGAAGGAGGTGGGCGCTGAAGCTGAGAGCAGAACAGTGGGGGACAAAACTCTGAGCCAAACTTGCTCCCTGTCTGGTGCCAACACATTTCATCCCATTGTCTCTCCTTTTTTTTTGTCTTGTTTTTTTCCCCTCCTGTTTCCAACATGCTCTGCCAGACACGGTCCACAGCCCAGATGAAGCTCTGGGCCACTAGTTTGGAGGAGATGTAAGGCTCCAGCAACGCGCTCGCCCGTCTGCCAAGCCTTAGCGACAACCGACTTTGCCAAAAATCGCCACTGTAATAATAATTTGCTGTCTTTTTTAACGTGGTTTGAGCGAAACGAGTGGCGATTGCTTCCACCTCGGCGCCGACGTTCCGCCGCCTGCGAAGGCCAACGAAACAGCTCGACGATAAACAGAGAGAGAGACACAGGCCTGCGCCGTTGCATTCCAAGATTGCTTTTGTTCATGGGCATTAGGGCCGTGTAATGCAATTTATTTTTGATGAATGGCTGCAAATCTTTTGCTTTTATTCCTTAATCCCCGAAAGCTCAATGCGCAAAGTGTTACCGCACTAATAAAGTCTCTGCAAGCAGAGTTCTGGAATTTCATTTCAAACACCTTAACTCCCCCTGGTCCATTTTCTTTTTCTTTTTTTACCCCGTGTGTGTTTTGTTGGACACTTGGCAGGTACGTGTAAATGACTGCATGTCAAAGTGAAAATGCATGTCAGCTCTGTGGGCTCCTGTGAGCTGGTGATGAATGCAATTAGTTTCACATCACTAATGCATAAATAATGACTCCCTCCGGAATGCGGCGAGCGTCCTCTGTCAAAATGCTGTGGTACGCAGCTCTGGATCTCTCCCTCTCCCTTGAGCTCTTCCCATTTTATAGGCTAATAGAGGTTGGCGAATGCAAACGTGAGGCGCAGTTTTTGGAACTGGTGAAAAGATAGTAGCGTTATTATTCTCTATCAGTCACATTGTTGCCTTTTAATGAAGTGAAAACCCAGAGTTACCTTAAATGCTACAATCACATGTATAATGGGATTTGTGGCTTTGTGAATGTCTTAATAAGTCATTAGCAGCTGGTGATTCACTGGCAGAAGAATGTGTTGAGATGGACTTGGTCAAATTTGCATAAGGACTACTATTCGTTTGCCAAATCTGCAAAGTTTACGACTGTCTAATTTTGTTTCGTATTATTTTAAAAAGTAGGTTAAGTGTAATCAGTAAAAAATGGATTCATTAAAAACGTGTCAAATTTTATAGTTGTTACCATTTGTGAGTTGATTATATATCAGAGAGGACTTCTATCTACAGATGTCAAGAAGCAGATTTCACTGTATGTTAGTGATGGGATCTGATTAAATAATGACGCTGCATAGCCACAAAATAAGTAACATTTTCAATTCTAACAACATAAATGATAGAATAAACCGATATGTGAGCTCAGTAATAAAGACATTTGCTGTTTCTAATGTTATTCAGGTTAATTAACCATCAGATTGTTTTACAAGAACTCATCATTTGTGGAATTTATTTAGAAATGTTGACTCTGGATGACTCTGGATGTTGTGGAAGAGACTTAGGAAAGTCTCTTCCACAACAACACATTTTTAGCATTGAGATGCTATTTTATGCTTGATTAGCTTTGCTGATAGGCTAACCCCTTTTAGCACAACTTGAATACAATAGTCTTGTCAGCGTACCTCCAGGTTGTTTTTAAAGCAAAGGTTTACCTCCAGTGGGCCGAAAGTGGCTTTGTTGTCCATCGCTGTTCGCAGATGTTCCTTGTGCATCAGATTTAAGGGAAATGCCAGAAATATACAAATATAAAGGTTCCAGACAGAAAAAAGTGAGGAATTGTGTTATAATTTTAAAAGTCCTAGCCTTACTTTATACACTAATATACCTGCTCTATAAATTCCACATAAGGACAAGTAAATGCAGTGGTATTTTGTAAGAGTAGGTAAACAGAAAAAGCCTTACCAAAGATACTCAATACGGTGATGAGATTTAAAAAGCAAAGGTTTGGGTGCTGGAACGGAAAATACAGACAAATAAAGGATTTCCCAACAACCCCTTGGTGAAAATAATGTTCAAACTTCACTTGACATTGGTCTTTTATAAACCAAGAGTCTAAACATCCTTGTTAATGTCACATAATAACAACCGCGGTGATTCATGAAGAGAGTTTATTCATCACAGTTGATGTTCGTCTCATATCCCTATTTAAAAAGGGATATAATATGAGACCAATGAAGGGCCTGATAGACAATTTTGATCAGGTCCTTCATTGGTCTCACCTCCTCAGATGGCCGCCATGGCGCCAACAACCTCCCGGATAAACGCGTCTGCATCGCAAGACGAATGCTTCCTGTGAAATGAGTCCCGCCAGCTGTTCTCAAAATGTCAGCCATGTTCGGCAGAGAACGTGGCTCCTGTTGATTGAACGAAACAAAAATCAGAAAAACACACGCGTTCCAATCCATCCTCATGTCTTTTTCCATTCTCTGGTGAATAATTAATAAAAAAATAAAAGTAAAAAAATCCATAGACCACACATGAATGGACGCGTGGCCCTCAGCCCGTCTACCCATCACCATCGCGAGCTAATTTATTAATGATAAATGTAGTGGATCTGAACGCTGACAGGATGATGAATGCGAGGGAAAGTGTGAGTATTCGTCACGCATGAGGGACTTCGGTGGATGTTGTTTTCTTTTCTGTCAATGTAACTAAATGACAGCAAACACAGTAACTTACCTCTGCTAGCTTGGGTTTGAATTCTGCTGATCAACGTTTGCTGATCCGTTCCCTACCTTCCCGTCTGAAGAACGCAGTCGGAGTCGGACGGGCAGTTTGCTCGGCCGGGAGCCATACATTGTTCGTCCTTGCATTTCGTAATGTTTTTTTTTTGTCCACTTTATTAGAAGCCACAGTCCAGGTTCATTCTCTCCTTCTCTCCTAATGTGCAACGTCAGCTGCAACTGTGTAGCTCAGTTCACAGTTTAGTGCACAAGATGTTGCCTTGTCAGGACTCCACAGTATTTAAGGGCAAGGACAAAAAAAAAGAAAGAAAAAAATGAAAGAACATCATTAATTCTTGTCAACAAAGAGCATGTGCTTCTTATTTTGTCGTTCCATATACCATATGGGGCAATAAATGGGCTTCACTGTGAGTCTAACAAAACACCGGGATGCTCTCTGCTTTTCTGATTAGAGTCCAGCTGAACCCGCTTGCTGATTCAGAATCCAATTAAATAGATCAGTGGATTATTTACATTAAGCTTTCCTCCTTCAGAGCTAAATCAAGCTCCAGACCAGTCAATTCATCCGTGTCCAGAAACTTTAGCAGTTCTGCTGTACGGTATCCAGAAGTCGACTGACCCGAGGGAATTAAAGGAAATTGACACCTGGATTTCAGGAACATCTGTATTGTCAGTGAATGCCTTCGATATTGAAACTCTTTAGCAAGGTGTTGCTTTCATTCAGCTTTGGTTGCTATTGCAGCTGCTGCAGGTTCAAGACAGAGTTCCTAAAAGCAAGTGTTGAACTAATGCTAATTGGAAAGATATTGAGCAGTTTAAGCTGGGGGTGTGGAGGGGGGCTGCCGCCCCCTCCGCCCCCACGAGCCGGGCCAGATGGGGGCCTGGGTCTGGAGGTGCCAGGGAGGTAGGAATGGCTTCAAGTCGCTTAAATGTCTGATTATAGACAGAGAAAGCCTTGTGTTTTTGGTTGTGTTTGCTGTGTGCCCCAACAGACTAGATGAACACTGGAAGCAGAGAAACTTCTAATGATTTTCTTCTTTGCACTCATCGAAGGGTAAGTGGAATCTGTTTGAACTTCACAATTACACACCACTCTGTGTTCGTCTGTCACATAAAGCTTAAAGTTTGTGTCTGTGACGTGACAAAACGTGTAAAAAGTTCAAGGTGTGCAGTTACTTTTCCAAATCATTCTGTCACCTCAGTGGGAAAATGTTGTGCAAGCACACTCTGCCCCGAGTTTCAACTCTTACATACCTGAAAATTATTTGAAGTGAAGAAAAAAAAAAAAAACCCAACAACAATCAAAGTAAATGTTGTCTTTTGTGTGTTTGCGTTTATATTTTGCAGACGCGCAGAGTGTTCTCACGCAAAAGTCAATAATTCAGCTCCTCGGCTTACGTTACTCTGGAAACGGTGCCTAATAAGTGAAAACATTGGAGCGCACATCACAGACACAGTGTTTTGAATCTCACAAGTTGCTCGCTGGTATGGTTTGCATCACCACCACTGAACAGAGAGGCAGAAAGAGAGAGAGAGAGAGAGAGAGAGAAAGAAAAAAAGGAGACTATTTAAAGTTGAACAGGCAGTTCTGCTCATCTGAGAACATTACCACAGTAAAACAGCAGGGGAAACTTTTACCCTGTCTGTCATTTGTAAGGTTGACATTACTGAAGATGTTGGCACATTAGGTGAGATCTTGTTAATAATGCTCAGTGGGCCTTGTTAGACTGCGGGGCTTACGTGGCTTACGCCCAATTACGTGCAAATTAGTGAAATACACACGGGTTCCGTTCGGAAGACAAATCGGTGCATTCGTGTTATGAGGAAGACGTCTGGGAGCGGCGTTCACCAGGCGCCGTCGGACAACGAATAAGTGCGTTCTACATTTGATTATTTTCTTTTTTTTCCAGTCTTCAGAAATGAAACTCCAGCAGAGTCTAGAGTCACTATTGATGCACGTGTCCATGAAGCATGATGGTCCTCTTAACGAAGAGCTTTGTGAGAGGTTTGTTTTCTTCGCCAACTCCGGTTGGTGTGCGATGCTTTCAGAGGCCGTACGTCTTTAGGGAGAAACATATAAGAATCCTTTTTTTTTCAAAATGGAAAAGTTTCACTAAAAAAGGAAAAACCCACAGAAATAAAGAATAAAGAAAGCATCATCAAGAAAATGACCTTTGCTTTGAAAGCAGCTTTGCTTGCGAAGGTGACGTTTCATACAGGAGCGAGGAAAAGCTGTTCTTGTTGAAACCTGTATGTCTGACACGAAAAATGGTTTTAATTCTACAATTTATTGGTTAATATATCTAAAAAGGCTTTTCATTATGATACAGATTGTAAACAAGATGTAGATTGTAAGGTTAAAGAAAATAATTTTACTTTGAAATGTAAATCTAGGATTTTACATCCACTCATCAGCTTGACAGTCACATTCATTTGTAGCTTTTAATGATCTATTTGAGTTCTTTATTTCAATTTCTGTTTCAGGTTGTGATACTAATACAACATATCATCACCTTCCTAAACTAATGGCCCTAGTTGTTTTTGTGGGAATCCCTTTTGCCAAAAAACGACTTAGGCCATTATTTTAGGAAGGTGATGATATGTAGCTTTGCTTAATGTTAGCTTGATTTATCCATAGCAAACCAGTTTTGACATCTGTTAGGGATCACTGTTCATCATGTTTCAATTATCTGGCCTAACTTGTCCCTGTAAGATGGAAAGAAATGCGCTCAGACGCTTAGGATAAACCCAGAAACCTCCAAGGCTATCGTAAACCGGGACATGCTTAAACACCAGTGTTAATGTACACAGTGAAGTTAGTTTAGGTTTGAAGTGACATAGTGGTGGAGTAAACGCTCCTTATGCAACTGCTGTTACGTCAGCATGGAGAGGTTTACTGTGTGATAACTGAATAAAGGCAACTTAAATCACAAGCAAGGATAAAAACAAGACCGTAGGGACGGCAACCAAGGTTACGTTCACAAAGCAGGCGAACGCAACCCATAAGCAGCCTATATCTGATCTTTTCACAGCAGGAATGGACAAATTTAGATTTTTTTCACCACCAAAAATAATAATAATTTGTGTCACTTCCAAATGTGGGACTAAATCGGATACGTATCTGATTGATTTCAAACGTTTGTTCAGTCATGTCTCATTTTATGTTGCTGACACAAGACGTGCATCATAATTCTGAACCAGCAGAAGTCAGACGCGGTAAATCCAGATGTAAACAATGACTAAAAATCATAACTGTGGACGACGATCCTAAAGACATTAAAACTGGATTTGGAGTTGATAAAAAAAAAAAAGCTAACGTTTTGTTTCAGGGGTCTTAGACCTGTTGAAGAATTGTGAACCAAAATGCGTCTGCGTCATGAACCCCACCGTTTCCATGTGCATTCTGATGTTTGTGCATGTAAAACCATTTTTTTATCCTACAGATTGTAAAAGAATTATTTATTAAATTAGTAGATCCCTATGGCTACTATTTAAACAGTGTGTGGATTAGAGGAAATCTACAATACTTTGACATTCATGCCATCAGTTACAGCTTTTGTTGTCAAACATCATTCATCACTGAATTGAACCGTATTGACTGGTGTAACTTCATGGAAGCACCACAGTCTGTTTTTTTTAAACAACGTGGCATATTTCTTTAAGATTTCATGTTGCCTGAAGAAAATTAACTTTCTTAGTTGTTCTAAAGAAATAAAAGTGACCTGGTTCTCTGAGGACAGCAAAAATAATGGAACTGTGACATTGAGTAAATATGGCAATTAACAATAGATAATAGATATGTATAATTGTTCTCAGCTGCTGTAAACACAAATGCACCAAGATTCAAAAGCCAAATTAAAGTTACTTTCAGGGTCACTTTCCTGTTTCAGAAGTCTGTAACTACGAACACATGTTTTTCTTTAGCAGCTAATTACATCAGACTGTCACATGTTTACATATTTCTTTAGTTATTCACAGCTTGAAAGGAAAATCTGGGGATATAAAAATGAATAACTACAAAAGATTCACACTGACTTATCAGCTGCTTTTGAAATTCTAAGGGTTTCCCAATTTAATCATAGGAAGTTTTTTCCCTTTCATTATTACATCACTGGAAAAAAATCTCAGTAATTTTAATTAAAACTTCAGAGATAATGTCATGTTTTTCCTAATTATTACTATTCAACACAAAAACATAATTCCTCATTATCACCCCAGTAAGACATATAGTTCTATTTCTTTAAGGAATACTTTTTTCTTTTTTTTATTAAGAGGTTGGGAGCAGCTAATAACATTGCTGCAGCAGATCAGCCTCATGTTGGATAAACGCTGTGCAGTTCCCCCTTTAGATTTAAGCTAATGGTTAATTAAAGAGGTGGAAAGATCAAAGCGGCTTTCAGCCATCTTAAGAATAGGGAAAGGTGGCCTTGACTCAAAAGTTTAATGGCTAAGAGGAAAGGTTTTCCAAAAAAAAAGGGTACAACTAGTGTGGGAATATTCCTAGCTATGACTATTATGCGATTTTCTCTAAATTATTATTATTGGAACTGTTTCCTTCTACTGGGTATTTTAAGTAATTTATGAATTATATGTCTTTTGTGAGCGGTTGCTAAGCCAGTGACCTTGAGCAACCACAACGTACTTGTATCGATTCATTTTGTCAGACGAAAACACTGTCGCAAAAAAGGCTTCGATTGTTGCTCTTCCGACCTCTTTTGTCAGTTTGTGCTCTGATTGGCGGTCAATGCTTAGCCTAAATGCTAACATGCTTGCATAGAGATGAAAAGAGAAAAGCATAATACAGCCAGAACTAAAGGACTCCTCTGAATAAAAGTATAAACTTATTAAAACCAGAAAACCCAACCAAGCGGTATGTTCCACAAACGTCTAATGCTTTTTCCAAGGTTGTCTAAAGGATCAAAATATATACCCTATATATTACATACGTCTTTTCATAACACTTGTTTTTAATTGAAGCATTTTTCCCCCACCCATTCTGAACATTAATGCCCACTGGGCTGATGAATGCAGTCTGATTACTGACAAGCCATAAGAGAGAAAGAGCTGAGTTGTTTTTATTGAAACCTATCTTTTCTGTAGCAACATTTCTAATGAGCAACGTCTAGCCACCGTTTCATTTAGTGCCTTGGCTTTTTGTCATGTTTGAATGAAATAAGTTATGTTCTCAAGCACGACTCTTTCAGGCTTTATGTCAAAGTAAAGAAAAAAGGAATGCAATTTTAATCAGGAAAGTCTACAGTAATGGATGCAGTGACTTCTGGCACTAGAATGTTTCCACCATTTTAATAATTCTGACCTTAAAGGGGCGGTATATGATGTATTTTCCAGGCCTGTTTTGTCATTTTATAGCAAAGTGAAGTAACCGTGTTACCTTCAGTTGTTATAAAAATAATTTCCATATAAAATATGTATAACAAATATGATTTATGTAGCTCCTGATTTAACGCCTTGAAATTGGGCCTCTGTCTCTTTAAGAAACTCCTACTCTTTCTGAAACTCCGCCTTCAGGAAGTCATTACAACATGGCTCCTCTATTAACCCTTTAACAATGTTTGTACCAGTGTTTTACTGAGAAGCAACTCCTATAATCAGCTTAGCAAATGCTCAGTTCCACCAGCTGTTTGCTAATTTCTGCTGGCTAGTCTGAAGGAGCTGAGTGGGGGAGTCAGCGTTGACAGCTTGGAAACTGCAGGGCTGAGGAGGAGCTTCCTTCTCGAAGGCGGAGCTACATCCACCCAGGCGTTTTGTACAGCTGAATGGTTGAGATTAAAACATTTCTCAAACATGCATGAAATTATCACAGCAACACTCTGGGTATGGCTTTGATTAGGTATTAGCATCATAGCATGATAAATTCAATGCACTTTATTGACAACTTTTAGTTGAGTTTTAGAAAGTCTTGTGGTCTCCAGCTCACATAAAATCAGAAGCCTACCGACACACACACACTCACACACCGGGCTGCCTGCCCTCTTCCCGTATATGCGCTGACTTAAATGGAATCTTTAATGGACTTGGAGGGTCATCACTGGCAGGCTGAGCGCGATAGAATCGGTGCTGTGGCTATGACACCACTGGGCCGACTGAAGCGGCACTGGAATCAGACTGGACTAATCTGCCCACAGGGCTGACACTATCTGCAGGCTCATCTCTGCTAGGAATGAGATCCCTCTCACGACCTTCACCAGATTCCTATCATAGTTGGACAAAAAAATTCCAAGCGTGTGCGAGTGTGTGTCTTGGCAGCCTTCGTTGAACTGCTGAATCTAAGTGTGTGTGTGTGTGTGTGTGTGTGTGTGTGTGTGTGTGTGTGTGTGTGTGTGTGTGTACAACCTCTGGAGGACGGCTGTCTAAGAGAATGCCTGAATGTGTATGTAAGCAATATGCTGAACATAGCGAGCTGTACAGCTCAAACTGTATTAAGTGCCCTCTACACTCAGCATGATGGCTCTAATCAGTACAGAAAGCTGGGTCAGCTTTGGGAATTTATTAAATATTTAAGGGTTCACTACAAATCCTCCATGTTCCTTGTTCTGTAAGTAAGTGAGTATTAGGTCTGTGGTAACTCTGCAGCTGTCAAACACAAAATAACAGCAGAAAATACGTGTGGCCCCAGAAGGCTGGTAAAAAATATATAAAGGGTTAAAAGAGGAACCATGTTGTGATGACTTCCTGAAGGCGGAGCAGGAGCTTCTTAAAGAGACAGAGACTGGATTTTAATAGGAATTTAGAAAGATCTTAAGATGCTGTCTGAAAATGTACTGCTAGCTTGTTATTGTTAAATAGGAATCTTTTCTCAATTCACCTGGTTAAAGCTGCAGTATGCAACGTTTACACAGAATATGTTTTAAGAAAACAGCATCCTCTTAAGATCACCCTCATATGTTGAAGTTTTCAACATGTGACAGCGCAGTATGAGACAGATAATCTGTGACAAAAATCAAGCTCCTCTGTCTTCTCGAGTGCTGACTACAAACAACCAATCGGAGCCAGGAGTAGGGTTTTTTTGCTGTTAATCAACCTCCATGTGGTGCTGCTCACACCCTGTCCTACGCTGCAGCTAGCATAGCCTGTTGTGAATGGTCAGAGTAGTCACGTAAACGGTCTTTCTGTAACTGTAAGTTTTTTCTCCGCCATTCGCACATTTGTCAACGAGTACATGGGGTTGATTGACAGGACTAAGACCCGCCTCCTGGCTCTGATTGGTTGTTTCTGACCAGGTTCTTCAGATGGCAATAGAAGCTCAGGGAGGACTTGGAGGAGACTGAACCTTTCACAGATTATATGTCTTAACTATTATGTAGAAAAACCTTTTTTTCCCTAAATAAAAGCTACAAACTGCGGATGCAAATAAAGGTTAAGTAAATAAATGAAAACTGACTCAAGGGATAGCTTCCTTTTTGCATCCGACATCACATTTCGAGACTCGAAGCTGATGCAGCTGGTCTGTTTTTTGATAATCTGTGAGAACCAAAGTATCTTTGGCTTTAACGTGGTTTTGATGAGCAGCTTTTCCAGGAATTTAGCCGCTGTGTGGTGTGATGGCCACAGATCCGTAACCATCGAGACATGCGACATTTAAATCAGGCTGTGAGCCGCCGTGGAGATTTATGGCTTGCAGACAAGAGTCTCACTTCACGCTCTAACATAACCCCCATTTTTTTTTTTTTGACTCAATAATTATGGATTACAAACCCGACGTTGTGACGGACACACGAGAGCAGCTGCAGTCGGAGCAAATTGAAAAGTGTTAATCAGAAGCCCAAATGTTTAATTGCAGAAGCAAACAGAAAACTCAATTTGTGTGTTTTTGCTTTTGTCTTCCTAAGCATCGCTGCCTCTCTGTTTTTTTGTTTTTTTGCACCTGCAATGATTGATTAAAAACAAACCCGGCTCTTTCAGCAGAAAGACACAGTTTAATGGCCCTGACACAGAATTAAATTGTGTTTGCTGCATTGTCACAGTTTTAATTTTACGAACAATTTGCCCGACCCAGACCCAGTCACGTTTCCCCCATTGTTTTTTTTTTCTTTTAAAGGCATTCAGAAAAACTCGACTCTTCCGTAATGTTTGGATGAAAGGCCGGCGGAGGAGAGCTACTAAAACTTCATTCTGATTCTCATTTGTTGAGAAAAAAGGGGAATATTATTTCGAGATTGTCCCAGTTAACCCATTCTGGACCTTCGAGATCAGAATTTGCTTTCAGACGGGGGGAGAAAGAGACAATGGGGGCTTTCTCTTGTTGCGGTGAGAAGATCTGCTCTAACTTCGAAAGTGGCTGATAAGAGCACGACTCAGCTGTGTTTCCTCTTTATCACAGTAAGATGCCGCAGAATCCATTATCTGGCTCCTTCAATACAGCCTCTGACAGAATGAGAAACTGGGGGGGTTGGGGGGGAAGAAGGAAAAAAAAGAGATGGAAAGAACTTAAAGGAGATTTGATTTTGATGGAAGCTCTCCTGCTCTGTCCTGAGCTATGACTTCAGATGTAAGTTTGCACAACTGTGTGGAAAGATGCGGTGACATCTTTGCATTAACGCCATTTTTTTAAATAAAAGAATTAAATATGTACTTTTTTCTTCTGTGTGTGTGTACAGTGGAACGCTAAAATTAGTCATTTTGAAGCTAGAAAGTGAGATATTTTCGCAGGAAAAGAGTCACATCTCACAGTATTTTATTTTCTGTAATTGTTCATTTGAAACTCGACTACTTAAAAAAAAAGACAAGCAATAAGGAGTGCAAAAATTGCAAAAGCTCATTTCCAGAGAGAAAAACCTCAGGTATTGCTTCTATTATCAAACAATTTGCCAATTCTGGTTTACTTAAAGGGGCAGTAACATGTAAAATTGACTTTTTTGAGTGTTACATCATGTTATAATGTTATTTCCTGAACAAACAAACCTGGAGTGTTGCTTTGATTCTTTAATGCATATTTTAGAAATCCTCTAATCTCCAGTGGCAACCATTCAGCTGGTCAAAACACCGGGGTGGACCTAGCTCCGCCTTCGAGGTTGAAGCTCCTCCTCTGACCCACAGTTTCCAAAATTCAGAGCTTCCACCTCACTGAACTCCTTCAGACTAGCCGGGAGCAAAGTGATTGTGATGACTTCCTGAAGTTTCAGAAAGAGAAACAATTTCTTAAAGAGACAGAGGCCCAATTTCCAGTCACTTTCTTTTAAGTCTTATTTGATATATCCAGTTTTTATATAACAAGTGAAGGTAAGACCTACTTGATATTGGTATAACTAATTAGCGCACTGTGTAAAAGTACTCGCTCCTCTCCGTACTAATTGGGTTTTTGTTGTTTTGTCATGTTGGTCCAACAGTAAATATTTCCTTAGGGTCTCGGAAAATTGGTCCTCAAAACTTTCCATCCTACCCCATGGTTTAAAAATCGTCTTCTGGAAGTTGCTGGGGCCGTTTTCCACATGAACAAATGAAACTCTGATCTGTCAAACAAAGGTTTTGCACAAAATGGGGGCTAAAGGTTTTCCACGGGTTGTGTGACAAATTGGGATGAATGGCATGATTCTCATAACCAAATTACGTGATTTTCGTCAAGCGCTGTCAGCAACGAGAACTTGACTTCGGAGTTTCGGCTCGACCTCGTAGAATCCTTTAGTTTTGGTAGCTTTAAACATAAAATCAGTTAAAAAAATGTTTTTTGTGAGCACTTGTATATTATTTGCAAGTAATTGTCTTCATTAATACCCACTTTTCTACTGTGCTGCCACCAAAATAAAATCATGCAATATTTAAATTGTTTGGAACAAAAAGATGTTTTGTGTTTTTTTAAAAAAAGGCAGCAGCATGAATTCATTTAAAAGTACAAAAATCAACTCCCTCAAAACAACAGTCACTCAGATCAGATCAGCATAATCCCAAATTTGTGTTACTTACTTTCTCAGAAATTGTGGGTTCATTGTTTCTTCCTCTATTAGCGCCGGGATAAAAGCTGCTTCTTGAATCTGTTTGTTCTGGCTTTAATGGCTCTGAACCATCTGCTCCAGGGAAACCGTTCAAACACAGAATGTTCAGCGTCAGATGAATCTCGTAGAAAGTTTTAGGTTTTTTTTTCTCCCCCAAACAGAAGGAACTGCAATGGCTGCTCAGAAGAGGGAAGAGGACGGCCAGAACTGTTCTGGGTCGCAGAGATGATCCTCTGGAGAACTGCACACAGAAACAGTTTGTCAGCATTCAATAGAGTTGTGGTGGAAGAACACCAAGAGTTTCTGGTTCAGAGGACGTGTCACATAAAATCGACTTTTTTCAGCTTTACATCATGTTATAATGTTATTCCTTCATTGAAAACAAACCTGAAGTGTTGCCTTGATTCTTTCACAAATGTTTGAGAAATCCTTTAATCTCCCGTGGCTTTAGCTCCGCCTTCGAGGACGAAGCTCCTCCTCTGAGATTTCAAGCTTCCACCTCACAGAGCAAACACCCCATTTAGCTCCTTCAGACTAGCCAGGAGCAATTAGCAAACTGTGCATCTTCCGATCTCATTATAGGAGCTGCTTCTTAGTGCAACACTGGTAAAAATGTTAAAGGGTTAATAGAGGAGCCTACAGAAAGAGCAGGAGTTTCTTAAAAAGACAGAGACCCAATTACAAGTTATTAAATTACAAAGAACAATTTCTTTCAAGTCATATTTGATGCATACATATATATTTTATAACACCTGCGGGTAAAATAGTTACTTGATTATGCTAATAAAATGTTTTAAGTGTCTGGGAAAATACCCCTTTAACTGCATTTCTTCAAGCCATGTGGACCAGATGTAGAAGCTTCGTATCTTTTTTTATAGGTAATACTAAATATTTAACCAGGCAGTCAAACGTTTGGTGACTGTAGCTATTTTGTAGTTATTGTTGTGGGATCACATAACTCTTCTTCATCTTGTTTTGATTTTTATTTTGTCTCTGTCTATGGAGGGTTGCCAAGATATGGACTTGGATATCAGATAACATAGAGACAAGTTTCAGTAATCAAGTTTACAAGCAGGCTTTAATATTTAACAGAAAGAGGAACCTGCATTGCCTGCATGCGGCTCAAGGGTTTGTTGTTTGAACCAATTTAAACACATTCCAATTGTATGTTGGTGTTGTAAAGGTTTTGTATGTTTATTTTAGTTCTGATCTTGCCATCTTGTTAGCCAAAACACTTCCTACACTCATTATTGCTCAAGAGGTCTTTCCATACATGGGTTTTTTATTTTTGCTTTTTATTTAGTTTTTCAGTTCATTCTTGCGTTTTCTTCTACATGCATTTCATTTTAATTTCTTTAGACCAGAAATCTTCACCTGCCTCTTCACCTGATCAGATGAGGTCTTGACTTCACTGCTGTTTCTACGTCCTGATTAACATGTAATCGCCACGGTGCTGCTTGATGCTACTAGATGAACATGGACCAACAGCATTTCTGTCACAAAGGTCCTGCGATTTATTTAGAAAATGTTTTTTTCAGAATACGAATTGTTCGCTCGGCGTCGGACAGAATTAGGTTTTTCACTCTTGTGGGCGTAATGTGACTTTAAGGAGAGCCAAGCAGACTCAGTAGCTGACACTATTCATATGTTCCTGAACTGCACATCCATCTGTCACGCTGTGAAACACAGATTCATACTGAGCACATCGCAGTGTGAAGGCAGCAGCAGGAGGAGAAGAAACGCTATTCAGACGAATCATGGTGGGAAAAAAACACATAAATCTGTCCTGAATCTTTTCCCACCACTCAAGATTTAGAAAAAAATATCTTAATATAGGCTAATACATCTGGATTTTGTGGGTAGTTTATTCATTCAGCATATTAAAAGTATCTGCAGTCCATTTGTTGTCTCATTAAAATGTTTGGTTTAACGTTACCCAGGCAAAAATATTTTTCTCTATTTCTGCATCTTTAACAGAAATATCTCATTTTTTGTGGCCTTAAACTATTTTAATCTGAGCAGCTTTGGTTCACGCAGCTTAAAGTTTTGGACACCAACATTTGAACGCAAATTCAATCTACAAACTTTATTACTGTTGCTATGGGTGACCGTCCATCTAGAGCTTGGTTCTGGATCGCTTCTGACTTTTCACTCTGCTCTGGTTTTTTTTATTTTTGATAACATGTAATTTCTGATGTGCACATTTTTGAGGCCCGGGGACAAACATAAATAACATGTCTACTTCTCTTTTAGCTTTTCTGTATTTGGACAAATTAAACACTTTTAGCTTCAATTATATTCATGAAATGCACAAAACACATTACTTTCATAAGAAACAATATCGATTGCAGCCAAAGCCTGGAAATGGAGGCAAAAATGGATTCTTCAGATGGTCATAACATATAGCATAGATGAAATATTTATTTAGAATGGCCTGAAGCCACGTTCCTCACACTCCTCACATCCTGTCTGTGCAGCAGGAAGTTTTTTACCACCGCAGATCAACGCGCCTGCAAGAGGCAGGAGGAGTAATGATCTTTAAAAAAAACAAAAAAACATTCCATTTTTATTACAGCTGTTTTAGTGGAGTCGGATTTCCAATAACACTCCCCAAATCGAGCAAAACGACTTCGATGTTTCACAATCCCATGGAGAAGCACCTCAGAGATCTTACCTTTAAGAGGTGGTACGTCTTCCAGGAATCACATCTGCATGCTGAGGACGCAGCACCGTCTCCTGCTGCGGATTTAAATCTCACGCAGTTAAGTGTTGGGACAGACACGTTTTTATGACGGCTGTGAACTCAGAATGTCTTTATTAGCAAATAAGCTAAGCACATTTTTGCATACATGCATAAATGTTATGTAAATTCTCAACGGGGAGCATTAAGTAAAAGATTTTTTAATTTCCTTTAAAGACGGCCTGTAATTTCAGTGTAGCTTTCAGTGTAGCTTTATTTTTTTAAAAGGTAATTCTGTTGGTTGACAACAGAAACAACCAGAAGGTTGAAGTTGAAATATTCATATCTGCTGGCATTTTTAAGTTTGTCATGAGACAGTGTGTTTAATTAGGACTTTGTGTTTTTTCTTTTTTTTAATGAAGTACCATTGTGCATTTGTATGCTTTTGATTTAATCTGACACTTATACATATATTACAGTGGAATTACAGAAGTTGCATAAATTAGTCCATAAACGTACAACCAGCATTTTTTTTTCTGTGATGGAACGGCCTGGACAAAGTCCACACCTCAATCTGATTCTAAGATTTGATGTCAACAGAGGTTCTCTGTCCAGCTGGACTGAGCTTCAGCCATTTTGCAAAGAAAACATGTGTCTGGATGTGTAAAGCTGGTGGGATAATGAAGCAAAAGTGTGAAACACTAGTTAGATATAGTAAAGAAAAACATGTATTATTTAATTTCACTTCACAAATATGAACGATATCAGAAATGTTTTCCTCTACTGTGGTTCTTACAAACCAAAAATGGGTTGTTTATGAAAATGGACGCAAAAAGAAATGTCATTTCAGGTAATTTTCTTGTAAATTTGCAAAATATTTCTACAGAAGGCTTTCAGAAGCAGCTTGGTTCAAACTTTGGGACTTTCCGTATTTAACAAATTTTTCCCTCTTGTAATAGAGGGTTCCTTTTGTTCTGTAATATGAAATTTAAATACTTTTTAATCTGCTGAGCTTTCATAATAAAACATTTGAGGTAGTACTTATTTAGAAAATAGTCTTTTGCGGCTCTACAAGGGTTTCATTTTGTAGCTTTACTTCCATTCAAACTGCAAGTTAGAAAGCTGTAGAAAGATGTAGCCTCATTTCTTTCCTTCAGATGAGCTGAAACATTTAAAGTTAAACAGAAGGTACAGTAACTGACTTAACTCTGACGGCAATAATGTCTGTCTGCGTGACATTTCAGTCACTTGTGAGTCCCTGAAGCTAGCTGTGTGCGCCACCATCACTTTCTGAGGGATAAACAATGTTAGAGAAAACACTAATCTTGGTATACCGGCTCGGAGCGTCTCCTCCGTTAGCGCCGTATAAATGGCATAATTAGGCACGGGAGGAAACGCAAACGCCACTTATCTCACTGCGAGCGGCTCGTCGCCGTACATTCCTCACGCTCCAAACCATCAGCTAGCGCCTTCCAGCTGTAACCGAGAGAGCAGGGAAGCGGAGGAATCCGAGGGAGAGAGAGGATGGGGGGAGTAAACGATCTGCACTGAGTTAATGTTGTGTTTTATCTGCAGGTGCTGGATACTGCATGTTCAGGCCTGAGGAGGGAGAGGGAGGGGAGGTGAAGGAGAGCAAATATATTTATATTTGTATATATACACACACACACATTCATGCTAACCTTAACCAGAGAAGCTGCCTGTATGGAGGTCAAGCAGCAGCAGATGTCAGACTCTCTGGCTTCCACACAAACTCACAGGAGGTTAAAGTTCTAATTTAAGTTGAAAACAAACACCATTTGTTAATTAAATGTGAAATAAAAGTGTTGAAATTACATGCAATTATGTATTTTCCAACACCTGTGTTGTATAGAAAGGGTATTAAAATAAAACATTTCTATGTGGTCATTTTAATTAAACAGACAAATATTTACGTTATTTATGTTCATTACAAAAAGTGGTTAGAAATCTTTCTTGCTACTTGTCCCTCACATTCTTTAAATCTCTTAATTCTTTTATTTCCCGTTTTATTTGGAACAATAAGCATCAACGAATAACACTCTTACTAAACCCAAGCACTTAGGAGGTTTGTCTCTACCCAACCTGCAGCTCCATTACTGGTCTGCCCAGCTTAAAATTATGTCAGATTGGTTTTCTTGTAGAGACAACTGTTTATGGCTGGGCCTTGAATCTTTATCATGCTGTCCTAGAAGGTTAAGCTCCCTCCCTTTTATCAATAATTTAGATCAATTGGATTCATTGAAGGAAAACATGGTAGTTTATAGTACTTTGTTAGCTTGGCAAGACATAAGGAAATACTTGAATATTCCTCCCTTTATCTCAATTCGATCCCCCCTGACTTTAAACCCGGACTTACCAATTTCTATTAGAAGCATTGGCCTGTTGAACTGGTCTTCTTCTGGTCTGACTGATTTTTCTGATCTGTTGATTTCTGGTTCTATTAAATCATTTAATCAAATCAGGGACATTAGCAAAATCCCTCAAAGATTTTTATAAATACCTTCAAATTCGGCATTTTATGGAGTCATTGTTTAGGTCCAATGCATTCCATAGGGAACTGACAGATTTAGAAAATACGCTGGTTTCAACCAAATCTCCCAAGGGCCTGATTTCCAAGTTTTATCCATCCTTACTAGGCTTCGAACAATCAAGCTTTGACTCTGTTAAGCGGCTGTGGGAACGTGATCTGCAGGTAAAATTCAGTCCTATAGATTGGCTCAAGATTTGCAATGGAACCTTTCCTCAATGTACTTCTATTTCTATACATGAACAAATTTTCAAACTCTTCTATAGATCCTACTATACCCCTGTTCGTCTCCAGACAATGTTCCTTGACCGTTCCAATCTGTGCTGCAAATGTTTGAGGCACAGAGGTACATTTTTCCATCTATTCTGGTCATGTGATTTATTACGGACCTTTTGGAGGGACGTCCATTCTGTGACTGAAAAGGTTTTGGGTGTTTGCTTTTCCTTGTCCCCTATGTTTTACCTTCTAAATGTATCCCCTAACAATTTGGATGCTCATTCTAAATCTTTGTTTACGATTCTCTGTTTTCTTGCCAAGAAGTGTATTTTGTTACAATGGACTTCACCAACTGTCCCCACAGTAAATATGTGGCTCACACAGATTTCTGTCATCCTTCCTTTGGAAAAGCTGACCCATGATTTTAATCACAAATCAGACACATTTTTGACACTTTGGGGTCCTCTTGAGACCTTTCTGCTTGGCCCCTAGGATTTTACTTTGTTTTACAGCTCTATTTTTTACTTATTTATTTTTTTTCTCTTCTCTCTTGATGGCTGTGAGGTGACATGGACTGGAGGAGGAGACTGACACCTTGTTTCTTGTTCATGTGGGGTATTTCATTGTTTTGTTTTGTTTTTGTGTGTTTTTGTTTTTTGTGTGTGTAAGGCGGCACGGGTTTCTCTTCTTCTATGTGTTGTAACTAATCTAAAACTAATAAAAAATTTTAAAAAAAGGAATGTGAAAAAATAAATCCACTTGAACTTTATCGTTCAGTTTTATTTATTTAATATTTTACTTTCCGCTATGAAATCATTGGTATATGTAACCATTTTAATTAAAATTTACCATAAATACATAGTCCAATGAAAAACACAAAGAAAAAAAATGAAAAAAGAGGACATTTCTAACTTGTGTTTGCATTAGAGAGGCTAACAACTAGCATTGCTAGGCCATTGACCCACCAGTTTGCTTTTTGGATGGATAGCCTGGTGCTAGCATTAAAGGAGCTAACGGCTAGCATGCCCAGAATGGATACATACTTTTCTTTAAAAGAAAACTTTATTGTACAGGTACATGTAGCGTAATTTTAATCATGATCCTAATCCTGCCCTACATAGGACAGCTAGCTGCACCAAGTGCCAACAACTCTGGTGTCAACATAACAGTTTTAACTTCATTGCACAGATTACCTATTATTTTCATCTGCAGGCTCTTCATATTATAAACTTTCTGATGACAAACCTCCTGCTCCCTCTTAATTTGAATCAGCCAGCTGTTCTGATTATCCGTTGGTGTTGCCGTCACCAGACACATAGGCTTCTGTGTTTGAGATAAAGCTGCTCTTTCAGAGGCAAACTTATGGAAGGAGCTTTAAATACCCACATTGCTCTAAGCCAGGAAGTGTGGGAAAGACATAATTTCAACTAAATGAGCTTGTTCAGACATCCTGACTCCTATTGAAGTGAAGGGCTTCGGTGGTGAACTTGTGACTCACGTTGGGACTCGTGATACGTACCGCGCTGTCTCTGTCCTCTCACCTCTGGTATGAGTGGGGACAGACGAACACCGTACCGTTTACCTCCTTAGCTTCTGGTAGAGAAATCTGGAAGAATCATTTTTGGAGTCCTCCTGAAAAGTAGTCCTACTCTTTTCAATTTTCCACATTTGATCAGGTTGCAACCAGTAGCTTAAATAAAGAGAAAAGCAGCAACAGCATCATGCTGTGGGACGCAGGTGAGAGTTGAGCTTAGCAAATGCCAACTGTCTACAAACCAACCCGAGTCGCATTCATTTTATTGACAAACATAAAAATAATGTACAAAAATTATAAGTTTACGCCACTAACAGAAGTAAGCATAGATTAACTAATGTGGTAACACAAGGACGTGAAGCGTAGGTTCACCAAACAAATGAGAAACGAGGGAATATTAAATAGTGGCTGAGAGAAATACAAACTAAAAGAGAAGAAAACAAAGCAAAATCTTAGCGGACACAAAGAAGAATTAGTCGCAATAGTAGTAAATTAAAATTGAACAATACAATGCCAGAACTGCCTTATCAAAATAAAATAAAAGCAAAGTAAACTGTTAAAACAAATGTTCTAAAGGAGAGTTGCTCTGATTCTTTCACGCATGTTTGAGGAATCCTTTAATCTCCCCTGGCAACCATTCGGGTATTTCTAACTGCTTGATTATACCTCTATCGAGGTTTCCTGTTAAAAGATTTGACAGGTTTTCTGTTTGCAGGTTTCTCTCCGGGCACTCCGGCTTCCTGCCACAGCCTGAAATCTCATTTTTCAGCAATGCTAATACTCAAACTTTGAAACTGGTTTTAGTGACTGGAAGTCGCAACTGAACGCATGAGAGAGCACGAAAACAGTGATCATCATAGAAAAGCAATGCTTACATATGTTTCACTTGCAGCAGCAAGCGGGAGGATAGACACAAAACTGCAGAAACAATTTGAATCTGAGTGTTCATATTGTACTGAAGTGTTGAGAAGAGTTGTGTCTGTCAAGTTTTACTCACTTTCCTCTAAAAAAAAAAACAAACACATACATATATATATATATATATATATTGACTCTAGCCCAGGGGCCCCCATCACCCATCCCCAGGTTGGAGTTACGTTATCCATCCACTAGATGGAGCTGCACTAACGGGAATGTCAACAAAACAGTCCAACTCCAGTCAGCGAGAAGAGCCTTCCACGACTGGGCCGAGGCGTGGTCGGACGATGGTCACCCTTCTCCGTTCTTGCACAGCATCTTCATGGAGACCGTGGTGCTAAATGACCTGCAGACGACCTGATTATCATGTCGGTAGGTAGATAGGTCAGTCAAACTTTATTGCATGCACTGCACGCTTCTTCTTCTACGGGCAAAAATGAAGTCGGAAGCTGCTTACCGTAGTTGCTAGACCTGTTGTGGCTCAATATTGGTCCATATATAAGGAGCACCGGATTATAAGGCGCACTTTCGGCTTTTGAGAAAATTGAAGGTTTTTAGGTGCGCCTTATAGTGCGGAAAATACGGTAACCCAACAGTCATGTTTTTGGTCTGTAGGAGGAAGGACTCTACATGTCGATGGTCATCTAGGTACATCTCTCTGTACCAAAGACTTTGATCTGCTCTCCAACAAGGAGCTGAATAGAAATTATAAATACTGTTTGTCTGAGATTTTCCTCGTAACATTGTGTTGATGTTTGGACAAAAGCTTTAAGATTGAAAGCGTGGCCACTTTAAACTGTCCTCTCTGCTGCTGCTGCTGAAGGCTTATATGAGCGATCTATTCAGTAAACAGAAACATTTACTGCACTGAACAAATATACAAAACCAGCAGATTTAGGATGCATTGCTGTCTCAGGCACTGAGACTAATTTCTCTCTGCACATACAGACGGTGGCGTCTGGTCAGCATCATCCTTCCTGGATCCTTCCTGACAAGCCATATTTCATGTCTTTGTGGGTTATGGGAAGCGTCCCCCCTCCAAGCCCCCCAGCCCCCAGGAGGTTTCCACTTGTCAAACTGTCACATCACAAAGACCCCACAAGGAGAGAGAATTTGTCGGCGTTTGCCAGAACACACAGGGCCTCTTGCTCTTCAGGGATTTGATATTCTTTGTGAGCGCCATATCTGGGCCTAGAACGCAACAAATGCTGAAACAGAGAACAAAAGAGTAGATCTAATGCAATCTCATTTAAGAAACCTCAAGGAGTCAAGAGCAACGTCTGACATTTTTCTCCCGTTGTTGCGTCATTCACTTCCTTTGATGCAAACTCTGTCAATCTTGGACTCTATCAGATCATGTAAATGCAATTTTATGCCCCTCTAAAAGTAGAAAAACCTAATCTCAAAACCTCACCAAGATGATAACTTCCCTTCATGTTTCTATACTTTCCATTTTTAGTCGTTTTAGGCGTTAATGACTGACACAGCCTTTCGCTTTAAGCTACATTAAAATGTCCCAAGTTAAATTTTGCTCTGTTTGCTTCATAACATCAGACATCTGCTGGGTTTATTTGTCGAGGATGATCTGCTGAAGATAAATGTCAAATTTATTTTGAGACTGTTTGCTTTTCTTTAAGACTGTATGATGGAAAGCACTCGTCTCACAGTCAGGAGTTTGCCACATTTCCATGTGCAGCATTCTTCCCCTATAAGAATATATGAATGTACTCCAGGGCCTCCTGCAGTCCTAAAACCATGCATGTTAAGTGAAGATGGGACTCTGAAGGTGTTTTTCTCCTAGACTGCTTCTAACCAGTAGAGTCCTGGGTTGATCAGATTCTGCCTGGATGTTCTCAGATTTCAGTACCTGCTTCAGGTGTAGTACTAACAAGACCAAGCAAGGTATGGCACCGAAACGGTTCACTGGTTGGCCCTTGATTTATGTCACTCACTATATGAGTGACAGCAGGACCGTAAACTCCTTCAGTAACAGAGGACAACAGCTCAACCTCCATTTTCCATCAACGACGAGACAGAAGTTAGAGGAGAGATGGTGAGCTCCACGCCTATTATTCCGTGGTCAATTCCAGCGTCAACTGGACGGAGCCACTTGGGACAAACAAAAGTACAGAGAAATGTCAGCAAAAATGACCGAACTAGAGTACATGCATACATCGAAATTACATTTACCAGCAATTTAAGATGTAGTTGGAGTATTAATCAGCATATGGATAATGAAGAAAAGAGAAATTTCATGAGTTTTATAGCTTTGTTTACATTGTATGCTGTACCTTCAAGGCAATGCACAAGTGCATCTCTTACATTTTGTTCCTCATCTCTGTGCCCCCTCTGCCAATGGGACATTTTGGTCCACTGCTGGTACAGCACAAGATGGGTCATAGGCTGCATAATGGTCCTCACACAAGTTATGCAAAGCACAGCAGATGAGGACCATGCGCTTCACCAGTTTGAGGTCACAGTCATTTTACTTTAAAAGGCAGCTTCATCTCTTTTTCAGCTGGCCAAAGGCATGTTCCACCACCACCCTTGCTTGACCGACTTGTTGCTTGAAGTGTTGCTGCTCATTTCAGTCGTCCGGTGTCTGTGAATGTTTTTAACAGACAGTTTTTCCATGGGTAGGCAGAGTCTCCCAGGATGTAGTAGCCAGCAGAAACAGGATCTATGTCCTTGTGGTGAGGTGGGATTAGGTTGGTCTGGTCGGCTCACTCCCACAATGTATTAGCCTTGCGTTGTGAAGCGGCCGGGATGAGGCTCAGTGCCTCCAAATCCGAGGCCATGGTCTTGAGCTGGAAAAGGGTAGAGTGCCT
>CAEGAF010076128.1:0-25967 GCA_903067075.1 Micropoecilia bifurca
CATTTTCTCACACATTAATATATTTGGCAATCAAAGAAATGACTAAAGACAGAGTTGATTGATGTCTATGGTAGATATATGTCTATGGGTAGTCCGGTCAGTCAAACTTTATTAACAAACCAGTTTTTTGACAACATTTTTGACAACATCCCAGCATGCACTGCACGCTTCTACGGGGAAAATGAAGTCAGCAGCTGCTTACCGTAGTTGCAGGTGCGTAGTTACGTAGACCTGTTGTGGCTCAATATTGGTCCATATATAAGGCGCACTGGGTTATAAGGTGCACTGTCGGCTTTTGAGAAAATTTAAGGTTTTTAGGTGCGCCTTATAGTGCGGAAAATACGGTACTTTAAATATCCAACAATAAATAAACAAAGCAACAAATACAATTAATTATGAAGAAAAATTGCTCTTCTAGTTGAGAGTAAAGCACCAGACTGAAGACGTCTGTCATCTAGATTTTGGTAGAAAGAGAGAGAGAAAAGAGAAAAACAATAAATCACGCGAATGGAAATTATTGAGCTCGTTTCAATTTATCCTGTGATTAATTGTTGTATTGCTTATTGCACCAGGCCTGCTTGTAATTGTTTTCTACTCCCTTTGGACATGATGTGCTGGCTTTTATTAATCCAGTGGTGCCTGAATGTGTTTTATAACTTCCCCCTTTGCGATTTTTGTTGCTCTGTGTTGCCATAAGCACTCGCTCGCCCCTCCGGATGATTGAATTCAGGTGTTCCAATCACTTCCACGGCCACAGGTGTATAAAACCCAGCGCATCGGCATGCAGACTGTCGCTAGAAATATTTGTGAGAGAATGAGCCTCTTTCAGTGGCTCGGTGGGTTCCAGTGCGTTGTCGTGATCGGAATACCGTCTGTGCAATAAGTCCAAATTTCCTCCATACTAAATATTCCAGAGTCAACTGTTGGTGGAATTATAACAAAGTGGGAGTGATTGGGAATGACAAGTGCTCACAAAGCGGAATGCCACTCAAAGTCACTAAGCAAGGGGTTCAGCTGAAGTTTCTTTAGAGAAAACGGATACAGACCTCCGAGCTTTATACAGCATTCAGAGTAGCTCTGAAAACTTTCATAGAATCTGCTCTCTTCCCCGAGCAGCTTATGTGAACAAGTGGAATGCAAAACGATAAATGAATTGCCGTGAGGTAGCCCAGCACTGGACTGTAGAGCAGAGGATACGTGTTCTCTGGAGAGAGGCCTTTACTCCTTTATGTTTAGCAATAGGATGGGTCTGGTTGCAACAGTTGCTTGGAGAACAGCAAGTTTGGTGGAGATGCAATTTTAGTTTAGGAGATATACTTCTTTACGCTGGCATCCTTAAAATGTCCTAAAAAATTAATTCATGCAGTAAAATGAAAGCCTTAAAATGTTTTAAATTCATTTTAAAAATGTAAGTTGTCTTAGATATGCTTATCACAGGTCTTAAATTTTTAATTTTCTGTCAGGCAAAAGTTTGAGTCATTACATTCAGTGACTAGGTGCTCAGTAAGTACCTGCTAATATTCCCTTGCTATTCAGCCAGCTGGCTTTTTTTTTCTTGCATCCATCATGGAGAAGAGCAAGTTGGCTGGACGATGTTCGTTTTTACCACCGGCTCATTTCTGTTGCCAACCCTTACGAGCCAGCAGGACCTCCAACCATTCTCAATAGTTTTTTTCAGTCCTAAATTTCATGCAAGCTGGCATTACAAAGTCTTGCATTCGATTTGCTACCGGGCCCAAAATTGCAACATTTTGGTGACTTTATAAATGAATTACTGAACTGTAGCATCAGAACATAATAGGGTGAGCACCTAAAGGGAATCTACCTAAATGTTACTTTTTATGGTGAAAGATTTATATGGCGGCTTGCAAAGTGAATAGGAATAAGCCCAAGAGCAGTAGCTAGGAACTCATACAGACTTGCACACTACCCAGGGATTTAATAGCAAGCCCAGTCTACTAGTAATTGGCCACAGTGGACTGTGTGTCACCAAAAATGGAAATTCAAAACACAGAAATTCTCTGTGTTTTGGTCCATGCTGTAGTTTAGGTGCTAGTTTCAACCAGCAACGCTTCTCTGCTACTCAAAAGTCACTATAGAAGACTCCATAGCAGACCACGAAGTGCTTGTGTTAAACTTAGAAACAATTAATGGAAGCAGCCGAAAGTCAACAATGGGCATAAAACAATACAGACACAGCAGAAACCAGATATTCACACACATTCACAGGTGTGCCTTGATTTACCTCAAATGTGTCAGTTATTATATCAGAAGTTTATGGAAGGAAACACAAATGGTTTGACCCAATTGTCTTTTAAACTGGATAACAGTTTAAAAGACAGTTATCCCCGATACTGATGTATGATGTAAATGTTTGTGAGCTTTTGAATATGAGGAAAGTTACAAAACAAATTCTAAAAAATGTCCTCGCCAAGTTTTCTGGGATTTAGCAAATAAGAATCAATTTGGTAATTCTAATTAAGCTAAACGTTTAGTCTGATTTAACTTCAGACAGGGAGATAAATGTGTTTCTGTCTTCATACAGCATGTCAATATCTGGTTTCAACCGTATGCTCCAAATGAAAGGCTCCAAAAGTCCAAATTAAGTTTTTTTGTCGAACTAAATGCCACTTTATAGGGCTAATAAATAATTGCATCATCCTAATGGAGCCAGTAGAGCAGCGTGGCGTCTCTAGACCCAATGCCTACTCAGTCATCTTGTCGTCTGTCCCCTCAGGTCCCTGGTGTTCTGGCTGAACCGCGCTCTCTCCACGCTGTACTGCAGCGAGAACAAGCAGGTGGGTGTTTACAGTGAGAGGAGCCGCAGCTGCTCCTGCCCCTATGACCACCCGCCGTGCCAGGGGCCGCTGCCCTGCTCCGTGGGCGACGGCCCCCGCTGCGCCTCCTGCTCTGCCGAGAACCGGACCCGGTGCGGCGGCTGCAACCCGGGCTTCACCCTGACCCAGGGGGCGTGCCGCCCCGCCGTGCCCGACCCCACCGACCCTTACCTGGGCATGGAGAGCGACAGAGACCTGCAGGACCTGGAGTTGCGCGTCCTGATCCAACGCCGCGACCCGCGCCTGGCGCTGCACGGCGTGTTCGTGAGCAACGACGTGCGCATCAACACCTGGTTCGACCCCTCTTGGAGGAAGAGGATGCTGCTCACGCTCAAGAGCAACCGGGTCAAGTCCAACCGGGTCCACGTGCTCCTGGGACTCGCCCTGCAGTTCTGCCTCACCAGGAACAGCACCCTGGAGCCCAGCCTGTCGCTGTTCGTCAACCCTTTTGGCGGCAGCCATTCTGAGAGCTGGACCATGCCGATCGGTCAGCACGGATATCCCGACTGGGAGCGCACCAGGCTGGACATCCCGCTGGACTGCTACAACTGGACACTGACTCTGGGAAACAGATGGAAGAGCTTTTTTGAGACCGTCCACTTCTACCTGAGGAGTTACAGCCGGGACTCAACAGGAGGAAGCAAGAACGCGAGTCTGTACAGCGACCCGCCCGAGGACCCAGAGCCGTCCAGCAACGTCGGCTACATGAAGGTGAACAGCATGCAGCTGTTCGGGTACAGCGTGCACTTTGACCCCGAAGCCATCCAGGACCTGATCCTGCAGATAGACTACCCGTACACTCAGGGATCCCAGGACTCGGCCCTGCTGCAGCTGGTGGAGCTGCGTTACCGCGTCAACCGCCTGTCTCCACCGGGGGCACCGCATGCGGACCTGTTCGCCTGCCTGCTCCGTCACAGGCTCAAGCTGTCCGGCGCCGATGTGACGCGGATACTCACTGCCCTGCAAGCTTTCAGTGCCAAACATCCAAACTACACGGAGTACGAGGCGAATAAGCTGTGCAGCTAATGGCCTCGCTACTCAATGTTTTTCTTGTTTTCTTTTTTTTTCTTCCTTTTTTTTACTCTTTTCTCGGCGCAGACAGGACTAGAATCCCTCGGCAGCTGGATCATATTGTGTCGTGTGTGGTATGTTGTTTACGGCTGTGCTGTACATACACAACGTGCAATTAAATTTGATGTTTTTTTTATATTTTCAGTTGCATATTTCTGGAGCTCCTTTCCCAAAAAACTTTTTCTAAATCATCTTCATATATGACGTCTTTGAGAAGTATTCACCCCTTGAAATTCTACCCATTTTGCCAGGTTGTCTCACTATTTTTAAATTTTAATTAGAAATCTGGACCTTTTCTGTATTTTTAATGATGAAAAACTCTAAAAATCTGACATTAGATTGTGTATCCTTAAAAAGCCTTAAATTAGTGCATCTACAATTAAGGCCTTAAAATATCTTAAATTCATAAAAACAAAATGTACATTGACTTTCAATATGTTAATCACAAGTCTTAAATTTGCTCTTTGCAAATATCTATTTGTAGATATTTAGTTCACTCTCAGACGTTTTCATTGGGTTCTGTGACTTGAGACGGTTGAGGCTACTGGTAACTTGCTAACATACCTTTGCTTGCTAGCTTTTTCACACATATATGGGTAGACAGATGTATTGTTTGTTATAAGTGAACTAACCCACTCAAGGCACCAAGACACACTGAATGTGTGCCTTAATAAAATGCTGCAGCTTTTTCTTTGTCAAATATCCTAATTTTGCTCATAAATAAAGAAAACAGTTCGAGTCTTTCATTCACTCTCAAACGAAAAACGATGTTAAGTGATGTCAAGATGACCAAAGTTTTTTTTTCATTCCCCACTTAAAAATCACTTTGGATGCAAAAAATACTTTAAAAAAACGGAAAATGTACTGGCAGAAAATTACCAGGATCAAATCTGTCCAACAGACCTGCACCTCTAATGATGGTGGAAGATTGTTCTACCAAGTACTACTGACTCCAAATGTACAATACAATTGTGAGAATTATAATTTTTTTGTACGATTTTCCTTCCACTTCACTATTAGCAGTTACTTTCCGATTTATATTGGCATAAAGCCGTAAGAAAACACACTGACGTTTGAATCATTAACATGACAAGTGAAAAGGTTCAAGGGCTGTGAATACTTTTCCAAGAACTCTGTAGTTTAACACTTAAGACTCTTCTCTGGATAATCTTTGAGCATCTGAAATGTGTGTTTTGTTGGGGTTTTTTTCACACATAACAAAAACACATAATGTTCAGATTTGATTCTCCCTCCCCACACAGACACACACCGTTCCTCTCCTTCCCACTTGAGAGTCTGAGTGTTGTGTGTGCTGTGTTGTTTTTGCCCATCTGGAACCTCAGAACACAAGGTCCCCATTCTCCATTCAGCGAGCGGCATCGCCACTGATTACTAAGTATATAGTGAGAGGAAGGAGGGCTGGGAGTTGCCTTCTTCGGTTCCTCCGTCGTCCCTGTACGCCATTCACAGTTACTGTGATGGATGAGTGGGGCAGCTGCAGAGACATGCCCGGCATCAAACAACAGCAGAGCCAGGATATCAGCCGCACGGACAGCGCGCGCGCGTTCGCTCGCGAGCTCACCCAGTGCACCTCGTGCTCGCGCGCTTTTTCTTAAGCGTGGTTCTGGTTCTGGCCGAAATGGAAATCAACTTTAATCCCCCCGAGGGTCGTCGGCGTCGGGAGCCACAGGGTAGCCGCCGCGGTGCTGCTGTGATTGGCCTGGCATCTAGGTGAGCTCGCGAAACGAAAAATTGTGGCTTCATCAACATTCGCCGCACGCGCTTTCTCCCGAGATTGAAGACAGACACAATCTTCTCTGATGCCGTCATTCCGAATGAACGGGAACGAGGCCCGCGCGACGGTGTTTTGATTGCGAGATGAGCGGCTCCAAAACCCACACGCGCAGTTAAACCCACACGCGCAGTTAAACCCACACGCGCAGTTACTGTACGACGCACCCGGCCGGAGCGCTGATCTCAAATCGGTTTACGTGGCAAGACGATCGATTGTCGGGGCTTAAAACTGAGCTCGAGGCACCGACTTCATTACAAGTTTTAGCACCACTTCCAACAGGCCGCTTTTAAGCTTCGACATTGATTTTTCAGTGTTCAGTGGCCGGTTTTCAGGCACAGCTCTGTCTCCAGACTGTGAGCCTTTTTATTGAGTTATCAAACATAACATGAGTATTGGCTAATTTAGTCCTCTCTCTGAATAATCACTTTTTATAGTTATGTTTTTACAACCTGACTGCCCCCCCCCTTTCCTTCCTCCTTCATGTTCTCGTTAAGTTGAAGTTTGTAAAGCTGCAGCTGGAATATTCAACCGAATAGAAAGTTTTGCACTGTGTTCAGAAAGGACTGCAGGGAAAAAAATATTACAAAAATCTGGACCGAATCCCAGGAAAGGGTTAAGTCCTTGGGTTTAATAGGGAGCATCTGCTGTGCTTTTAAACCTTTTAAACAAGCAAATATTCTGCATCTGGGCATGAAAATGTGCTGCAGAGTTGTTGGAAATGCTCCAGAGTAGCTCTGGCGTGCTGGAAAGAAGGGAATAAGAAACAGTGGTAGCGGGGCTTCCATTTGGAAAGCAAATATGGGTTTATAGACACTCACCTCATCCCGCTAATCAGTCTGTAAAACTTTCAGCTTGGCTGGAGCTGCTTCGCAGGGCATCCATTTTAAATGATTTGCTTTCAGGGTTACGGCACAGAAACACCGCGAGAGGAGATGTGTTGATGAACCATCCAAACGGCAGAACTAAAACGCTCTTTTTTCCCCCCAGCTGTCAAGAAGGATTGATTCGTTCGTTTGTGCTCGACTCTTATTTGCCACAAATGTTATCGCCAAAATGGACTTTTTACAGTTTATGTAAATGAGCTGAATGACCTCTTAGCCCAACATGCTTAATTATTTTTGGAAGAAAAGTCTGGTGTGGCGTTTGTAAAGTTATACAGTTAAAAAAAAAAGGCTACAGCAATATTGTGGTTTCTTCAGCCTGTGGGTGTTTATATTTCAGTCGTATTTTCGCTATGTTAGGCATAAATATATGAATGTAGTCGCTTCAGTAGAGCAGCTACTGAGGTTTTTACCCCCAAAAATATATTGATTGAAATAATTTTCGCTAAAGAAAAATAGGAAGTCTAAAATTCTGATAGCTGCTTTAGAGGTTCACAACATTAAGTTTTAATTTTGATAGTCCACTTGACCTGATGTGAAAGCTGATTTTCATATTTGATAAATTATTAAGTAGAAACCTACATTTTTAATTATCATACCAAATATTTAGTTAGAAAGCTAAATATTTAGCTATTGATCTGAATATATTGTTAGAATGCTACATATTTATTTAGCAAATATAATATTCAGTTAGCAACTGAAATTTTTAGCTATCAACCTAAATATTTAGAAGCTAAGTATTTAGTTACTACCTTTATATATAGTGAGGAAGCCAAAAATTTATTTAGCAACCTTATTGTTTAGCTAACAACTTACATTTCCAGTAAACAACCTAAATATTTAGTAAACAAGCTGGATATATTTGCTTGCTTTGCTCAATGTTTAGCTAGCTATTTAACTTTTTAGTTTAGTTAAATTTGAAGTCTTAATATTTAGTGAGCAAGTTGAGTATTTACGTCTGAGCTAAATATTTACTTTGGAACAATAATGAAATAATTCCCAAACTATTTTGCAAGCTAAATATTTAATTTTAAATTTAACTCAATGACTTCATTAATAAATTCAATGACATCCAGGTTTAAGTCGGTGACTCAAATCAATCTGTTGGGTTTATTTAGTTGGGAAACCATTTTACAAGTTGGCAAAGGAAACTGATCTTCACTGATCTTCACTGCTTTGTTTTGTGTCTAGGAAAATACTAAAAAACATAATGATTTTGGTGGAACCGAATTTGACTTTTTATCAGATCAAGTAAAGAATGTAAACTCTTCGCTGGATGTCGCCGAGTTGATCTGCCCTCCATGAAGAAGCCATTTAATGTTCCTGCCTTGACGACAATATATGAATCATTATCCTGAAAAATGACCAAACCTCCTCTGAACCGATGGAATGAGAAAAATGATATTCTGCCTGTGTGATTCCTGCAGAGGTAATGACTGTCAGCTGCCGTTCTCCACCTGACATGCAGCCATACATCATCCACGACTGTCAAAATATGCTTGTTATCTTCATTTTTTTTCATGTTTCACTGAAAATGGCATCAAAGAAATTCCAGCACCGTCACCTCGGTCAAGAAATCATCACTGAATCCCACTTTCATTCAGTAATCCACAGTCTTCACAATGGAGGTAGGTTTCATTTCCTTCAGACAGTTTATGTTTTATATTTCTGTCAGAATCTTTAGCCACTTTCACCAAACATTTCTGTCAAACAGCTGAAAACCAAGCCTCTGTTTAAAACCCTCTCTGAGTTCATTAGCCACCAGTGGAGGTGTCCCACACACATGGAAGCTCTCGGAAGTTGCAGAACCGCAGGAGGCTCCGCGATTCTGGCTGCTCTGAAGCATAAAACACATCAGCAATGTAAAAAAAAAAGAATAATTCTGCCTCTGTGTCTCTAAACCCCTTGTAGATTATTGCTGCAAATTTGCTTTAAGCTGCTTCAGCTCGCTGAGTAAATTTGGTCGTCTGTGTACAAAAAACAAACGTTTGTATCTATTTGACAGCAAATAATTTATATGTTTTTTCTATAGTTGCAAGTAAATCCAGGCTGTAATTATTAGGCCACACTAGAGGCATCTGGATGTCTTTATTAACACTTATTGGACGTCGTGCTGAAGCTTGTGGTCCGATGTGTGGGTCTGGTGAGAACTGCTGCGTATCAAATGTTTCACAGTGGGGTTCCTGTGGGGTATGATCCTGTGGCCAGCTGGCGGCCGTCTGCTGTCCACTACATCACAGCCCTGAACAGCACAGCTCCCTTACATAAGCTAAATGTTGCAAGATATAGTTGATCGACTCAGTGGGTTGACTTCAACCTGCCTACCCACTTTAGTTCTTTCTGAAATCACACAGAAACGTTCAGAGGACAACCATGACCCAGTTTGAATTTTTTTGTATCTCCGTGTTTCTTTAACAAAATCTTTTTCTATTTCCTTTTCTTTGAGTTTTTTTTTTTGTCCTGATCCTTCGTTGCCCCTAGGGGGGCTTTGTGGCGGGTTCTCCGGGCTGTCAGGTCCCTGTATGACCGGTGTTAGAGTCTGGTCCACATTGCCGGCAGTAAGTCGAGCTCGTTTCCAGTGGGATTTGGTCTCCGCCAAGGCTGCCCTTTGTCATCTATTCTGTTCATTACTTTCATGGACAGAATTTCTGGTGTTAAGGGGATCCGTTTTGGTGGCCTTAGGATCGCCTCTCTGCTTTTTGCGGATGATGTGGTCCTGTTGGCTTCATCAGATCGTGATCTGCGACTCTCGCTGAAGCGGTTCGCGGCCGAGTGTAAAGCGGCCGGGATGAGGCTCAGTGCCTCCAAATCCGAGGCCATGGTCTTGAGCCGGAAAAGGGTAGAGTACCTTCTTCAGGTCAGGGGGGTCGTCCTGCCTCAAGTGGAGGAGTTTAAATATCTGAGGATCTTGTTAACGAATGAGGGAAGAAGAGAGCGGGAGATCAACAGGCGGATTGGGGCAGCGTCTGCCGTGAAGCGGGCGCTGTACTGGTCCATTGTGGTGATGAGAGAGCTGAGTCAAAAAGCGAAGCTCTCGATTTACCGGTCGATCTACGTTCCCACCCTCATCTATGGTCATGGGTTTTGGGTGATGACTGAAAGAACGAGAAAATTAACTGTACATTTTCATGATTTTCATGATCCTTCAAGAAAACATAGATTGTCGTGTCTGATCACACATTGAGTCTTCTGATATTTCTTTGTCTCAGCAACAAATCCTAGAAGATTAAATGTGGTTTTACCATGTCTCCATTCAGGTATGGGTTCATCATGAGTTCAGTGTGTTCTGTGATCACTGTTTGACCCATAAAACAGAAGTATTTACTGAACAAGACTTGGATTTGTCTTCAAGTCATGAGGAAGCCATATTTGTTGGAGCTATATGTCGATATTCCAGAGCTGACCTGACCGTTTTGTTAGAAAGCAGTAGGGGGTTTCTGCTAGTGGTCTGTGCTATGTGTGAAAGGTCTGTGTGGATACACACATCCAGAAACCTGAAGTATGGGACAGCCTTCAAAAGGCTCTGTGTAGCAAAGATTTACCTTTTCAACCTTCACAATTTGTTCACGCTCCAAAAACACAGTCTCATCAAGTGTTTTTAGCTGGTTTCCAGCGTACACTTGAAAAAAGGCCAAACTACCTCACAGGTAACCTTGCAGAAAGAGACAGCAGCTTGTTTTAAGTCACTAACTCTTGAATATTGATCAAAAGCACTAGAGCCACTGGCAGATTTTTTCACTCATTACATGGGGAAAAAAACATCGTTAAGGGTTAAATAATCTGCCAGTGGAACTAGTAGTTGTTTATAATCAATATTCAAGAATTATTGACTTAAAACAAGCGCTTGTATCTTGCTGAAAAGGTGCTTGTAAGATAGTTGTATCTCATTTCATGTGTACGAAGATATTTACTGTAGAAACTAGACAAAAATACTTGGGAAGATTTTATGTTTTTGCTCTAAGATGAATGTTCGCCTGACTGAGATCAGCAAACATCTTTTGCCACGCTCTGTGTTGATTTACCTTTTTAACAGACTTTTATAATCCCATATAAAATAGCGTTAGCTGACATCTGTCCTGTCTGGACCATGTTTCCCGTCAATCAGAGAGATGCAGCAGCTTTTTACGGTCACCAAGAACTGTCCTGTAAACAGTCTCACCCGCGGTTCTGTGATAATAATTAAACATCTAAGAAGAAAAAGAAGAATAGTTTCAAGACCAAACAAATAATTACATGAGCTAAAAACAGCCTCGGTCTGATCCAAAAGGAAAACAAGTGTTCAAAGGCAAATGTGTAGACGTCTCCTGGGTGCTGAGATTGAAACACAGAAGTGAGAGTGAGAGCAGACGGTAATGGGGAGATGCCTTTTGAACAAGTAGCCTGCGGTTACTAAGAGTCATTGAAAAACAAATTCTGCTGTTTATTAGTAGCAGGCTAGTCTTGGAGGAGACTGAAACCAGAGACGGGGGCGAATGTTTGAGAGTCAAATCAAGTCTAAATGACGAAACCAAAGATTTCAGGTTCAACTTACAGACACATTGATTCATATTCTATAGACACTCAATTTTCATGTCATCAGGGTGAAAACAAGCTAGAAGATAATCTCTGATTTGAGGCATGGAATGTGTTCTGTTAGTGGCATTTCTATCATTACGAAGGCATTTCTTGTTATTTAAAATAAAAGGCAGGTAGTTGACATTCTCCCTCATTTGCTAACTACACTGCGCCTCACTCATGTTATCCTCCATAAAATGTTTTTACGATTAAGAGCCCCCAAGTTCTATGCAATGCAGTAGATGACGAAGAAGTGGGTAATATAAACACAGGTATTAACAAGTGAAGAAAGGGAGAAAGATGGAGAAAGGCTACAAGTGAACAGAGGAGCTGAGAGGAAAGGAGAAAAAGAAGCATAGAGAGAAGATGAGCCAAGACCATGAGTCTGCTTCTACAGCTGCAGGAAGAGAGAAAAGGCAAGCAAGAAAAGAGAAACCACAGCAACAATCAGCATATTAGTAACAATTTTGATGTCACTAAAAAGTAAGCGACACAAGTTAACACAAGATGTAGTTAGTGGCAACCAGGCCTCAACGTGGAGCATCTCCAAAAAACACCTGAATCAAAACATTTTGAGCTAATCAGACAATTTGCGGAATAAATTAAAAATATTCAAAAGCAGTTAATAGTAGTTTTCTGCATTTGGAAATAGTATTAAGATATTAAAAAAATATAGATGTATAGATAAAATGTTAAAAATCACAACTAAATTGTAATATTTGTAGAATTACAGACAAAGATTACAGGAGTTAAATTCCTTACCTATAATAAAGAAGTGTTATTGGCAGACTAGTTGACATTCCATTGATGAGAAAATTGTTATTTAAGTCATGAGAAACATGGATTGAAGAAAAATGACTAATTGACCTGAGCTGAATGTTTGGACTTAAACCGGCCGTCTTGTTGCGTGAACACTCGACCCGGACGGAATGAAAAACAGAAATATTTCTATAACGGCAATATCCACTGGAAGCTGTTACTGGAGCAGAGAGATTTATTGCAGAAAGACAAAAGATTTTATTGGAAAAAAAATTTCAACAGCAATGGCAAGAACAAGAAGTTTTACTTTAACAGTTCCCCTCAGATTAGATTACAGCAATTTCACTGCTCTGTATGTTTTTTTTTCTTTCATTCATTGAGGCTCTGAAAGATAGGACTGAGGTTTAAAGGTATTGGATTTTCTTTAACCACCGAGAGCTTAACCTCTAAGCTTTTGAATAAACCTTTTAAAAAGCTTCAAAATAAATCCTAAAGGATTATGGGTAATAAAAAGGCAAGGAATAGGAGTGTCAGCTTTAAAGGAAACCAGTTTTTGGAATAATCACACGTGCTCCTGAAAATAGAGGACTAATGAAAAACAGTCTCATGTCCTTTGAACTGTTCTGTATTTTCTCCAGCTCCAGCTACAGGCTTTGATGATGTGAGGTTTGTTCATATTCACCTTCACCACCAGACTCTGATACCCCTGAATAAAACACAGGTAACTGCCTTCTGACCTTACATTGCCCACCTGGTTGTAAGTTAATCTCGGTGTGAGTGTAGCAGTTTTGTGAAGGAGTCAGAGGATTTCATAAGAGAACAAACAGCATCATGGAGGCCAAGGATAAAACATCTCTACAGCACAATCTGCATTTTATAGATATGCACTTCTCTCTCAGCAGTGGAGGACAAGGTAAGGTAAAGACTTTTATTAATCCTATAGGAAAATTAAGGTTGTCTATTGCTCACACATTAATTCACATCCAGACAGCAATAAAAAATCGTACAACTGTAAACATCTATACAAGATACGCAATATACATACATTAAAAAGTGGTCTAGAAAAGGTTTATGGTCATTTACATCCATTTCCAGCTATTTCCGGTAAGCTTCATAGCATCAAACTGGCGCGCTGTATATGTCACGGCCAAACGTTAAGAGATTTAAGTTTGAAATAATACCTAAATGTTAATTTAACAGCAGAGAGCTCAGAACTACACTAAGTGAAGCGTAGGACAAGGGGCTGGTTTCTACCATGGAAACTCGATGAGACTTACTCTAAGAATGCTTTGATCTGCCTATAATAGATAAAACACAAAATATACCTCAACAGTTTTTACCATTCGAATTGCTTGGCGTTACAGCAGAAATAATGCAGCATATCACTGTAAAAATCTTTCAATTTGAAGATACAAGCATCACAGTTAGCATGCTAATCCCTCAGGTTGCAGGTTTTTCATTACTCCTAATGAAAATTTCAGGATGGTGGCCATTTTTGAGTCTTTTAAACCAGTGGCACTGATAGCAAATAACGTCACGGTTACCCAGATGTTCCAAGAAACAAAGCACAAAGAGAAGGACGACATCCGAAGAGAGTATATGTAACATTACAAGATGAGGACGTCCCAGGATCTTCGTTTAAATATTCTTCAATACAGAAGGTCAGTTTGCAGCAACTTAAACGATGGTTGAAATGCAGGCGACTCAAAGAGAGCAGAAAGAAGCAGCGTTGGTTGGAAGTTAGGTATTTTTCTGGCTATTTGACTTGTACTATTTGTTCACTACACAGGCTCACCGCTCTTGTTTGTCCAAAGCTAATATGGCCGAGATGCACTGTTCTGAATTATAGTAGCTTGATGCCATTTTCGATCTATGGCGTTATTGTCATAAAATGGTTTGGATGAACTCTGTTGCATCATATTTTTTCAACTTTTGTCGTTCTCTTTTTATCCAACTTTAAAGTAACAATTTGTAGCAAAATAAAACGTCAAACCTGAAGCTGAGGACTTTGCTGTTAGCGAGTCTCACACAAGTCTTCAACTGAAAGGAGACGAAGTGCGACGCTGACTGAAGAGACACTCATCTTAATGGTTAGCATTAGCTTCTGCTCATTTTGTTTTAAAAAGTGTTTAGCATTAGCAGAGCTAAGATCCCGTTTTAGTGAATCAGTGGTTAGTTTGTTAAGTCCACCACTGGCTGTAACTGTTAGTGAAACCATACATCCTCTATTACAATCATGGTGGCCATTTTGAAAAATGTCCACCAGAAAACATCAACAAAAGATTAAATATATTATTATTATTATTATTATTATTATTATTATTATTTGTATAGTTTTAAAGGGTGTATATTCATACAAATGTTATTTCACATTTAAATGTGTGTAATTGTCATTATTTTGCACTGATCAATCTTGTTTCATATTTACCTTTTTTTAATTTCTTTTATCAGAAGTGAATCTCTTCTTTTAATCACAATTGATTTGCAAAAGCAAGAAAAAAAAATAAACCATCCACAAACAAAAAAATACTTTTGTATCTCATGATGTACAATTAGTACATGTATCAGGTGTACCCAAAAAGGAAAATAAGTTTATAACATTAACAATTTTCTACAGATAATTCAACTGCATTTAATTACCTTTGAAATATTTGAAACATGATTTATTTTTCTACCTTAATTAAAAATTCTCAATTTACATAATTTTGGACTAATGAACAATAATTTAAGATTGACAACACTTCCTCCACTGCTGAAACTATAGACAGATTGCAACTGTAAAACGGTGAAGAAAATTATACAACAATTGGACCATCTGAAATTCTAACACAGAAATCTAAGTTATGGGGGAAAAAATCAAACGGTGCTGCCAAGCAAGATCTATTTCAACTAAACAGGAACAACAACCATGATGTCCATCTTGAAAAATAAAAAACAGAATTCCACACAAAAATAAAATACTCAACGAATTATTCTAGATTCCCTAGTGTTAATTTTAAATCAGAAGAGGAAGAATTAAAATCGTTTGACTCGTTTTAGTCTCTCTTCTGCCCGGATTCCTTGATGCCGTCATTGTATCAGCTGAACCATGAAGACAAGACAAACGTTTTCCCCAAGTCCAAACATAACATTTATTAGACGAACAACTAGTGAAACTGACAAAACTCACTAAAATCACAAACCAGCATGAAACATGCTGGTTTGTGGAATGAGGTAAATTCAATATTTACCTCAGAGGTACCTCAGAGGTAAATATTTTAATTCAATTTAGTGTAATCTGTTTCAATAGAACTATCCTACATAAGAGATTACACTAATTGAACCATGGATATAATTTTGGAATGAATTTCCTTATTTAAAACACTATTCATTTTATCTAATATTGAACATATGGTTGTTTTTACAACTAGCTTATTTTAAATGTATTTTCTTAACACTACATTTTTCAATGTGTTTAAACTGTCCGCTGTACAGCCAAAGTTATGACAGAAGGGTTTAGATATATTTGCTCTATTTTGAATTTATAATATTTAGTGAACATTAATGAACAAGTAAAGTCAGTGTGCCAATTAGCCAAAGGCTGTTTTTCCATCTGTTGTCCCTGGATGGGTTTTACAAAGTCACTCTAATAAGACAAAAATAATGAATATAAAACTGCCTCAACATTTACACCTTAGACCAGCTTCTTCTCAACTTCAAGACATAAATCAAATTTAGAAACTCTGGTCAGAAAATAACCAGAAATTGCTGTTAATAGTCAAAGTGCATGCCACATATTAAAGTACATTTTCCTTCCGTTTTACAATTACTCACCACTTCTTGATAATTTTTCCACATAAAGTCAGTCGATACAGCAGGCTGCAGTCTCACAGGGCTGTGTCTGTTTGGAATTGTTGGCAGAATAAATGAGGCTCTGCAGGAAGTCCTTTAACTCTGCAGGTTAAAGTGAACTGAAGCAGGCAGAAATTGCATGTAGCTGTTAGAAAAACAACCACGAACATTTACAGAGAACAGAGTTTCAGTTCAAGGAAAGCCGGCGTGGCCTCTGTGACTTGGACTGAGCCTTTGTGTGTGAGCAGCTGGGCTTATTCAGAGCTGCCCCGGGTTGTGTGGCCTGTCCAGAGGTCGGCTTTTCTTCCGGACGCTCTTGACGCCTTTAAACTTTACATTAAGACTCATCAGCGCAAGGTGTGGAGACGTTGCGCTGATTCAGCAAGAGAAGAAAATGATCGTCTGGGTGGCATTTCTTCCGTCTCATGCTGGGAGAATTCAAATGTGCTATTGAGTTCATGACTGCAAAGAAAATCACTAACCAATTATGGGAAATGTTAACTGGGAAAAAATATATATTCATTCAGGATTATGGTAAGGATATTACATCTTATAATGTCTCCAAATGAAAAAAACATTTTATGAAAAGAAATCTGAGGAAATCTGGTAGAACAAGTGGCAAAAGATCCGTATAAGAAAGGAATCATCAAAAAAAGGAAGAAGAAATGCGACTTAAAAACCTAACAGTAAATCTTCATAATAGAAATAAGTTGAAGTTACCTAAATGTACAAAAACATTGTGGTTGCTCATTTCTATCAACTCATAAAACTCAGAAATTAATTTTATACTAGCAACTTGGTTGATTTAAGTTGTCTTAAATAAGTAATGATAAATATTTCAACTTTGTCCCATTGACTCATTTTTGTTTAAGTTTTGTTTAAATGAAAGCCCCACTGAGCATGGACTGCTTATTGATCATTTTATTATCTGTACTTTGTGTTTATAAGTTATGATATGGTGAACAAATAAAATTACAAATTGTGCATTCAGATTTTTTTATGATCTACAGAAAACGAGTTGATGTAATATTCTGGTGAAGTTTTTTTCCCACTGATTACAGAGTACAGATCATTTTTGTTGTGATGTATGAATGTTTTCTGGTTTTACTCTACATAAACATGTATAATCATCTCAATCCAACACAATCATGTAGACGCATTCAGATTCAGAAACATACATTTGAAACAAGAAGTCTACATATGCAGAAAAACAAAAATCTCTAAAATGTTCTCAAAGTTTAGCAAACAGACATAATTTTGTTGATTATTTAGCTAAAACAAGAGAGAGGTTTAGTCTGACCTCACTTCAGACAGTGAGAGTAAAATGTGTATTAAATTTTTATTCAGTGTATTTACACATCTGGTTTCAACTGTGAAGTGAAATTGCCTCACAGTGTCAGTGGGTAAGAAGTCAACCAGCGTGAGGAAGCGCACTGACAGCGGAGAGATGAAGAAAACCACGTGATAAGCAAATTATTTATAAACTCAATTATTTTAATACGCCACAAAGTGTTGCGCTGCTTTGCAAAAAATAAGATTCTTTGGTGCTTCTTGCAGCACAGCACATGTTTTCTTTTCTTTTGAAATAGAAATCAACAGGATGTAACAATTTACCAGCATCTTGCTTCAGGTGCAGCAAAACAGCTGGAACCTTAAAAGAGCCAAGCAGAGCTGGAGGAGGCTGATGCTATCTGTTGGCTGATGCTGTAAAAAATGTATTTTTTGAAGAAGAAGAAAAAAAATCAACACAAAAACAAAAAGATGACAACAGTCCCAGAATAACAACCAGCAGCATGTGGATGTTCACCTGACAGAGAATTTATGAACAACTACCGTTGTTATGACGCGGCTCACTTGTTTTACCCAAAGAAGCAGGAAGTGATTTAATTCAAATCATAGAGCAAAACAAATACATGTTCTGTTCTGTTGTTCCATATCAGAGTCACAATAATGCTAGGAATGTATTATTTAGTGACAAAACCACAATGAGGTTAAGAGAAATCTGAGTTTAGTCATAAACTGAGTCTGTGGTTCCAAATAAACCGTCATCTTCCTGTCGTCTTCTTTGTCATTTCCATCAGTAGTAACATCCGAAAACAGTGTTTTGTTGTTTGTTGTTTTAGAGTTTTGTGAAAATACTTATGTTTTGACAAACCACCTCGTCCTATCGCAAAATCTTTTTGTCAATAAATATTTTCTTTTTTAATTGCTTTGTTTCCATTAAGCAAATTTATTTTCGTAATTTCTATTCGTGAATCTGTAAATAAAATGTATTCATAGTGGATCTTCTGGACACTCACTTATAATCACTGATGATTAACTGATTCTAACCAAATAGATTTATGTTCATGTTCACGAGGGTGTGTATGTTCCACTGACCACTAGGGGTTCACCTAGAGGAGGGACCACCTCTTTGTTTGTAGGCCTGATTTCACACTTGGAACCACTTCCTGTGTAAAAGCTTTGCTAATCAATCAACTCTGAACTGAAGACTCAGGCTTGTTTTTCTGTTTTTTTGCATATTCAATGGGGATTTTGATGAAGGTTCTCTGCCATTTTCTCTTTCAACTAATTTCTTCCCAGTTTTTGCGGCCAGCTGGAGAGTTTAGTTAAATTCAAATGTTTGTTGTTTTGCTTAGACAAGAGTGATTTGTTGTTTTATTTCCTCAGAAACCTTGAAGTCTTTTTTTCCCCTTGTGATTTTAAGGCCCTATGCCAGCGGAAAAACAGAAAGATAATCAACATAAGCTGAGTTTTCTTCTGGTTATTGAATTCCTCCACTTTGTTTGTTGCAGCTTGTGCCACCCCAGATTGACTGACGGGGTTTCATCAGTCGGAAATCAGTAAAATCTACTTTTTTGATCAGCAATATGAAGACTCGCTCTCAATAAAACTATTTGCCAGATCTGTCTGGTGAAATTTAAGAACATGTTTAAAGTCATTTTTGTGTTTTCAGCTGTTACAGACCTTGAGTTTTGGTCTTGTGACTTTTTCTCTGCACAAAGAAACAACAGTCATTTTGGCAATGAAACGTCACTGCTTGGCTTCTGAAGATCACAGAAAAAAAGACTGAAACTGTAAGTGTGACTGTATACACATGCACACAAGTTTTTGAGGTAGTATAAAAAGGTAGTATAAATATACAAAAAATATTGCTATATATATATATGTATAGGAGAACATTAAAAACAATATTGAACTAATAAGACATATGGTAAAGATACTAATAAAGAACTCAGGTTAGAGCTCATCTATTTGTCATGTAGATGAAAGTTCAGATTTCCTTTTGTTGATTTTAATTTATTTTGTCATCAAATAAATACTTGCACAGCTTTTGATTCTTGAACAAAGTACTGTTTTTACACATCAAATGTTGTTGATGATGATGCTTCAGTTGTTCAATCAGATAATCATCGTCTCCAAACCCAGACCGCCTGAACGCTTCACCCATCATTTCGATTGTTTTCTCCGTTTCGGTCGATCTCATTATGAAGGCTTCTAGCCATTTTTCTGCTGGCATTGTGTATCACTAAACACATCTTGTCTTCAATCTGGCTGGCTAAACCCACATAAAAACGTTGCCATGAATTTTCTGGCCGTTCTCCTTTGGTTGAAGGGGGGTAGACTGCGGCGGGCAGCGACTGCTCTGCCATGAAACCTGGTTCAGTAATCAATATCAACCGTGCCAGGCTGGGCAACACGTACTGGCTGCAGAGCGCTTTTCTGCAGTGCAGGTGGAATGATCACTCCGAGTCCCTTTAAGAGACAAGATGCTTGTGTTGTATTTCTTTCACGTCTATAATTGTTCACAGCCATTAATAATTTGGACAACACAGAGTTGGTTTTGGTTTGTCGTTTTGCTTGTAGTTAAAAGAGCCTTTCCTACTTGGCTGAAGTAGAAGATGCCTTCTTGTGGTGGATTTTCCCTCAGTGTATGAAGTGGTGGCCCTGATAAGTAATTAGACTGTAAGGCCTCAGGTTGGGATTAGTGGAAATGTCTAAGCCAATTCCATGAGCTGAGAGTTTTCCCACTGTCTCACAACCCACTTTCCTCTCACTTCACGATCAATAAAGGCCCCCTAAACTGAAAGACAAAACCAAACCATTTTACTGATGGTCTCAGCTTGAGGAATGTCAAATATGGAAAGTGTGTGCATGGAAGACAAGACTGTGCTTACAGATGGTTAGAGTTATATTTGAAACTAATATGGTCCAATGTGGGTGGAGTCTGGAAGTCTAGTAAGCGTTCAAATCCACTATTGAGAGAGGAACATAGGATCAAAAGCCCATGTGTGTTCAACAACGTGCTAAAATCACAGCGCCATCTAATGGCCTGGCATGATGACTACAGCTGACTCGAGGTAAACAGAACATTAACCCCCAACAATATCCAAAAGTACCCGTAGTTGCCAGGCAGCGTCTCGTGTAAATGTAGCTTAATTCTCAACAGGCGTTTTCCTTACAAAGCCATCGACATTCCCTTGTACTGCTGATTTCCCGTAATTTATTCTATACGGTTTGTGCTTTGCATTCTACTTGCTGCTAATGGTGAAGCTAATGTGGCTCCAAATCAAATGCTTGTTGTTTATGTTTTTTTTTTCTAAGGCGTTTTAAAGTCTGAGCAGGAACATTTCATTCAATCTGAGTTTTCCATCACCAAATTGGGGCCAGTCTGACGCCGCAGGCGGCTGGAAGAGGCGAGATCAAATGTAAACAACAGGCACGGCAGACAGTCTGATGGAGCTGGTCATGGTTCGGAAAACCTCTTTGGAACCGACACGCGTGCCGGGATGTGTAGCAACCGTATTTTCTTCGGTAAACGCGGCGGGCTGCTCACAAGCGTCTCCGTAGAACCGCAGACTGTTCACACTGGAGCCTGATGGCAGGAGCATTCGAATTATGATGTAAACAACAACTAAAAAAAAAACATCAGATCTGAGCAAAAAACAAGAACCGAGCAGTAAAAGCTGCAGCGTGAACATTCAATCTCAAACAGACATGTTCAGTTGAGATTGTTATAGCTGGATGTTTAATTTTATACTTAAAGGTTTATCACAATTCTTGCTGTTTTATCTGTGGTTATTCTGTATTGTTCTATTTTGGTCTTTATCTTCCTGGAGTTTTTCTTCATTTTGTTTCAAAGCACTTAATAAACTATGTTATCATTATTATAATCTAAGTGCCTAATTATCTGGATAAACAACGGACAGAACAAAAATACCAGGACCTTATAAAATAGGGTCATGTATTTTATTTCAAATATAAAAATAAAATAAATGTTTAACTGAATACACCAGCTTTCTCTGTCAATACAGCCTGTAGAGTATAGAATAGATAAAACTGTGATTGTATTTTCATTGTGTTATGGTGGGATACAGGAAGTAAAAGCACATTTCAACACAGCTGAAGACAAAACATGAAAGGAATTGAGAAAATTAGGACATGAATTTAATTATATCTTGGTAATAATTAATTCTTTTGTGTGGGAAACGAAGGCCTAAATGAATCATTTCACTTAGTCCCAGTATTTTCTACAGGTTTTACATGCAGGATGTCTGGAGAAAAAAATGAAAAATATTGATTTTTGTTGTTGTTTTTGTTGCATAATTGGAAAGAATTTTAAAATTGCTTCTCCTTTGCGGAGAGGGCAGAGAGGTCAGATTCTGAGTATCTGTGACACAATTTTTCAGATATTCCACTAAAATAAATAATAATAAATCACAATTGTGGCGTTTCCTTTAAATAAGAAACAAAATCACTCGTTGGTGAATGAATGTTTGTTCACCTGATAAGTCTTTTCCATGACTTATCATGGAAAAGTCATATCATTTCCTGTTGTCATCTTCGTCACTTCCACCAGTAATAACATCTAGTTGTTGATCCCAAGACTTGTGGAGTGTAGGAAAAAAAAGTCTCAAAGACAGTTTTGTGAAAAACAAAACTGTCTTTGTCTACTACTGCTGAGATAAAAACCATTTCATCCTAGCGCAAAAAGTTTCAGGTGAAAGTCGGGACTTTTTTTTCCCCAAATTGGTGTGTTTTCATTAAAGGAGTTTTTTTCTCTCGAAATTCTAATGTATGCAGCGAAACAGTCGATGGAATCTCAGCTACTGAGAAAGAGGTACACTAGTTTTACATTTGATTAAGACTTTTACTTCAGTTATTAGCAACTTAAGACTTGACTTTTAATAGGACGTAAAGTTCGTCCCTTTGGTTTTTATGCTTCTGCTGTTGGTATTGGACGTTCCCATCGTTCATCTTTTAAACGGGAGATATTGCTGCAGTTAAACTCTACCTGTGTTCAACAACTGGGAGCAGGAGCAGAGTGTATGGAAGTTCAGACAACTCAGACCATAAAACTGACACTGCACCACTGGGTAAACGGGGACATAAACACTGAGGCCACATGAAAACACAAGCTCTACACAAACAGTGTGATCTGAAATGACTTTATGTGGCTCCAAGCTGCTCTGATCTCTTTTTTTCCCCCCCATTTAGTTATCACTTGCAAACGACTTGTTGTATTTACTCTGGTTATCCTTGATATTAACATTATTTGACAACATTTATAGGTGACTAAAAAGCAAAAAGGAAAAAAAAATTAAGAAATTTGTAACTATGTTTTTCACAGCACAATACCTGAACAGTGAAACAGATTTCAGTTTTCATTTCATTTAATTTCTGCAGGTGGAATAACAGGGATGTACATCCCATTACGTCTGGAAGCCCTGAAAAATACCAGGCAATTACTCTGAGGCTGGGGATGCAGCAGAACGTCGTAATTTAGTCTGAAATAAAATAACTTTATTTGAATGATTTTTACATCACCTGCTCTCAGCGCTGTCAAATTCCTCTGATTGCCTCGACAACACAACCTGATGTGTAAGAGGTGATTGGTAATTTGGTTTCTCGCTGTTTTTGCTCATATTTTCTGCATCTGCAAAATGTAAAAAAAAAAAAAAAAACTCCAGTCCTCAAGGGCTACTGTCCTGCAGTTTTTAGATGTGCCACAGATACAAAACACTGGAATGAAACGACTGAATTACCTCCTTCTTGGGTAGATAAGTTCTCCAAAGCCTTGCTAATGACCTAATTATTCTATTCTGGTGTGGGGCAGCAGAGGCACATCTAAAAGTTGCAGTGCTGTGACCCTCCAGGACTGGAGTTGGACACCAGTGCTCTACACAAGGTAAAGCGTAGAACAAGTGGCTGGTATTTATCAGTGGAGTAGTTTGATGAGTACTGTGAAGACATAGTGATATTTTATGTCACGTTTAATGTGTAGATGGCATTGATTTTTTTTGAAAGAGCATGTTTTGGGGCTGAATGTTCAAGAGAAAGTGATAATACTGTAAAAATAAGTAGTTGAGGTTTTTTGGCTTTTGTTTTTTGATTATTGATTTGATTATTGTTTTTTTTATTTTAAAAGCCTGTTTTAATTCCTAACAGGTGGACATTGACTGCCTTGTTTAATTAGGCCTGAGCAGCTAAATGCTGCAAAGGTCTATTGAAATTGCAATGTAAATCATATCAAATTATTCTTTAATAGGAGCCTGCTTTAAAATTGTGCATAGAAATGTTTTAGCTCATTTGAGGTCAACATGTGAAGATCAGTTAATTTATAGATATGTATAGCTTAAGACAGAAGAATATGCTATATTCTATTTATCCATCTGTATCTCACCAAACTGGTATACAGCTCATCTTCTTTGGATCAGAGTTTTTCTGTTAGTTTAAAGGATTTTTCCTTCATCTGTGGTTTCCCTGTATACTTCTTTCTTTCTGTTGGGAAGGAAACATAGGGCAATGTCACACTTGGTGCAATACACTGAAGTCTTTTTTACCTGGCCAGCCTTCTTACAGTACACACAAGTTCTCCTTAAGTCAACTCCAGTGTCTCCATAATGTGATGGCATGTAGACAGTAGTGTAGAGGGACCAGCTTTTGGAGCGGATGCCTCAACTACAGCTTTAGCTTCACCTACAATTTCCTCCAGGAGGACCTCCCAGAACTTCCTCTGAAGACGCTGTCCTTTGTCTCTCATCAACATCTTGAACAAGATGAAAGAGTTCACCACGGCGATGTCTATGAAATGATAAAAGAAAGTTTTGTACCACTTCATGGTTTTCGACCTGACAGCGTAATACTGGATGAGAGCATCCGATAGGTCCACTCCTCCCATGTACTTATTGTAATCCTTCGCTACATCAGGAATGGCAATATTCTTGACGCACCATGTGCCCTCCTCCCTCACTCTCCTCTTCACAGTGTCCCCACTGTAGGCTTTGTGGAAGGTGCTGCACAATGCCACCTCCTTGGTGTCCTTCCACTTCACAAACAGCAGTCCATCTTTACGGAGCCATCTCATGTCTCCTCTGTCAGCTGATCTGGACAGAGTGTTTCTCGTCGTTTTTGGAAAGTCGACGCACGTCTGACGGATGGTTCCACAGGCAGCGATGTGGTGGGATTTCAGTTTATTGAACAGCGTGGGGCTGGTGTAGAAGTTGTCGACGTAAAGGTGGTAACCTTTGCCAAGAAGGTCGAACTCCATCAAGTCCATCACCGATGTGACGCTGAGAGCTTCCTGTTCAACTCTCTCCGTCTTTCCCTGGTAGACAAAAAAGTTCCATGTGTAGCCAGAGCAAGAGTCGGCTAAAACAAATAGCTTGTAGCCAAATTTGGTGGGCGTGTCCTTCATATATTGACGGAACCCTATCCTGGCCTTGCTCCCTACCATGCGTTCATCCACACATATCTCCCTGTGCGGGTGGAAAGCGGCTCGACATGTTACCTGTATGTCTTTATAGAGGGGTTTAATCTTGAACAGTCTGTCATACTCTGGCGTTCCCTTCTTTTTCTCATTTTCTGCATCGTCTTCGATATCGGAAAGATGAATGCAATAGAAGATGGTTTCAAACCTGTCACGGCTCATGCACGCTCGGGGAAACGGGAAGTTATACGGCCACTTTGTTTTCCATAGGTCGCTTCTAGCAGGGACCTGCACTAATCCACCGTATATTATAATGGCTAAGAGGATAAAGAACTCTTGGACACCAACAGTTGACCATTTGAACTTCATGCCGCCTGAAAGTTTTCTGTCTGCGTTATTATTTGTGTTCTTGATTATGGTGCGAATGCTACGTGAACTAAAAAACAGTTTGAATAGGCTCAGCGGTGACCATGATTGTGTAGCGTCAATTTGGGGTCATGGGGGATGATGAGGGGAAAAGGTAGGAGTTTCACGTTGGGTGTCAGGATTCTCTGATGAGTGCCACATCTCCCCATCGTCATCACTAGGTGGAGGAGTAGCCTGACTTGCCCACTTTAAACTTCTTTTGCTTCTTGGTGTTGACCAGGATGTGTTGCACTTTCTCCTGGATGGGGTGTTTCTTTGTCTTTGGGCAGAAGTTACTCTGGGTTTCATAGGAGTTGAAGAGAAACGTGGCTTTTGGGAAGGTGGTTGATATTCATCACTGTCATAGTCACTGCAAAAAAAACAACATTATTGGCATGTTGATGAGAAAATCGGGGAGATCTGAAATAAGGAGTGTCATTATTTCCTTTAAAGTTACTTGGGAGAAAAAAACAACAAGAAAAAAAGACATGTTTGGAACGTAAGACGACTCCACAATTCAGAAGTCACATGTGGGGTATCTATCCCAGGGATCTGTGACCAAAACGGTTTCTATTTTAAATTAATATTTGCAATGTCACTAATTTGGTAAAATGTATTATGTTTCTCCCAAATAATTTACTTTCACTCAAGTCATTTCCTGGGTGGATACTTACTTTTACTCAAGAGTAGCATGAATATTTCAGCTGAAATAAGTAATAGAAATCCTACTGTTTTTCATTGTTCCAAGTACCAGTGTGGTCTTTGAGGGATAATATACTGGTTTTAGTTATGCTGACAAAGTACTTACTGATATTGTTTTTCATAATCTTGTTGAGTGAATTACTTAGACCTTCGGAAGTAGTACATAGTCTTATTGTTGATATTCAATCATTTAAAAAAGCAATAATAAACTGATAATCCTCATAACCCATCACTTTATGGGTATTAAGTAACTACAAGCAAAGAATTTTAATAAATTAGTTATATATAAAAAAAAAAAAAAAATTCCCTTCTCACCCTTCGGGGGGTGGTCTCTTTCATCCTCTGAGCTCGGGTCCTCTACCAGAGGCCTGGGAGCTTGAGTGTTCTGCGCAGTATCTTGGCTGTGCCTAGTACTGCACATT
>CAEGAF010076130.1:0-33877 GCA_903067075.1 Micropoecilia bifurca
GAATTTTAGTTCCACAAATACGATCAGGATACCTGACATCACCTGTACAGATTCCCCACTGACGGTGGAGAACCATTATATTTCCAGTCTTGACGCAAAAACTTTTTGTCGGTCTGCTAGTCCACAATGTACATCAGCATGTATTTACTACAGTAGCTTGTGTTTGTGAGACGGTCACGCACGTGGTAGCTGCGCTGTGACGTAAAATGGACATTAGCCAATGAAACGCGGCCCCTGTGGTAAGGTCCATGCAGGGAGGCTGCTAATCATCGACCTCAATCTGATCCCATAAAGTGATGCTAAACACTAGCGAGTCACATTTCAGGGGTTAAATGACAGTCTGGAGGTTTGTGTGGCAGTTGGGCCTGACCTCAGGGCTAATGTTTAATCACGGAGTCACTGAGGTCCTGGGAGACTTCCTCCGCTCTGGATCAATTTACACTGAGATCCCCATCTAGAGCGCAGACAGAGAGGGCTTTTATGTGAGCCCAGACAGACACCGGACACTAGAGGGGTCCAAACTCTGCCCCAGGGGACATTTACGCCCATTTGAACACTTTCCTGCAGTATAAATTTATAGCAAATGGAGCTGATATAAATTGATGCTGAATAGTTAGATTATAAATATGACAGACTTTTAGTGACTGATTTTTCTTAAATTGGAAATGTTAGTTAACACCTAAAAATCTTCTGTTTTGGAGTAAAACACCTAATAAAAGAAAAATACAGACTTGGGAGCACATTCATCAAATTTGGGTAAATACATACTGAGACTAGAATAGATGCAGAAAATAGACAAAAAAGAAAAGTATGACTGTTTCGTTACAATAAATATCCAACAGCCTTTTTAAGAGCTGCAGTGATTTTACACTTTCCAAATGTTTTCATTAAAAGCAGGAATGCTCCAAAATGAAAATTGGGTCCATCTCTGATATTAATATTGCTGCTGTGGTCAAAAACTGATCTTGTTTTAGTAATTCCCAATAACAGTTTTTCATTTTATTTGAAGAAAATTATTTGAAGAAAATAAGAAAATTTGGCCCCCTGGCTAATCTCAACTGGGCCATTTTGGCCCCGGTGCAATAAAGTTTAGACGCCATAGCAACAGGATTGGCTCAAAGATCACAGTTCAAATAAATAGCTACGCGTCAGTTTACGCACATAACATGAATAAACACTAATGGTTGAGAGGACCTTAAAATTCTTGCTTGCTCTAAATGTGGTAGAGGAAAAAGAATGACCTCAAAAACAGTATTTGTTCATTTTACAGACAGTGAAGATGTTTACATTTGCTGCCTGGAGCAAACAACAGAAATATTGTTGTAGTAACATCTTGTTGCTAAGCTCACAGTGTGATGTGGTTTAGTTGTTTACATGTAAAGAACCAACACGGGTTCACTTAGAATGGATTTTAATATAAAGTGTTTTGTATTAAGTGCGTCTGCTCCGGCTGCTTACCCACAGTCTGGCGTGGGACACCAGCGGCAGTCCGGATCTGCGACCAGCCACCTCCTCAGCATGAACTCCTCATATTTCTCCATCAGCACTAGGTCCCCCAGAATCATGCGGATGTCATGCGGGTTGAACCGCTCGGCGCACTCGGGGCAGCTGATGTTGATGCGCGACTCCGAGATCTCGATGCGCAGATATTGGCGCAGGCAGTCGCTGCAGGAGCGGTGGTGGCACGTCATGATGTCGGGGAAGCTCTCCTTGGAGAGGCGTAGAAGGCACAGTGGGCACTCCAGTAGCTCCGCCCCTGCTGCTCCCCCAGCCTTAGCTGGGGCATAAGAAGCATGAGAAGGCTCTGAGGCGGAGGACAACGAGGCGGTGGCGGCGAAGACCGAGTTCTTGTCATTGCACATTTCAGAGTGGATGCTCTCGATGCTGGCGATGCCGTCCATTCCAGCAATGCCCCCTGACCCGGGGTGCTGGAGGTCCCTGGACCGCTGGCGGCCTGATTTAGTGTCCCGGCTTCGTCTTCGGAAGAGAGAAGCCAGAGAGAGCCGCCTCTTCTTTGGGGCCTTCTTCACTGACGGCAGGGAGATGGAAGAAGTGGCGGCCTGCAGGTCGCGGTCAAAATCCATGACCCTGACGTTTCCAGCATCCAGCTGCTGCTGCTGCTTCTGTGAGCTCATTTCCTCGGGAGGAGGAGAGAGGCGCGCCGGTGAGGAGCCAGCACTGGGCAGCCTGTCTCGCACGTGGGTGGAGAGGTGGGGGAGTGGGAGGGGGCTGGGGGACGGGGTGAGGTGGTGGATGGGAGAGGGGGAAGGTGAGGGAGGAATGGGGTGGGGGGGCAGGGCTCCAGGGGGCCTGTCTGCGTTTAGGACATGGTGGCTTCTCCTGATCAACCTCGACGTCACATCTAACAGCCGGATTTTGGCGAAGGGGTGGGGGTCACTAGGGAGAAAAAGATGCAACAGGAGCTGTGGACAGAAGAGAGAATGGGTGTGAGAGACAACAAGGACAAGGACAGGAGGAAGTAAAGAGAGGATGAGAACAAATATCATTTATTGAGTATCCCGAGTGGCACAAAAAGTAGCTATGAACTATAGCTTTCTTTCTTATTGGTGTTTTTGAATGACGTGCTAAGTTTAAAATACTGAACATTATAACATTTACAGTTTGCAGTGCATGTCCCCAAATCCTGCGCAAATGGGTGCCACGCTAGAGGGGGCACCAAAAGGAAGGGGAAAGGCTACTAATTGGTATTTTCTGTATTGAACAGCTGTTTGTGTTTGTGGAAATGTGCGGATTACACAATGCACCTACTGGAATATGTAGCATAAAACCTGAATTTTGACTTTCTGAATATCCGATTACTTTCTCATAGACAAAAACATTCTTAAAATAATTCTTAGCTGATCTAACAAGTGAGAAACAGACCAACATATTTTCATTGAGTCACAGTAAACGCATTCTATCACAGAATTGCCTTTAACTTTCAGTGTTTTCGATTATTGAAACCATCATCTTTTGTATTCTCCTGGGAACAATTTAATCATTTATCTTTCAGTCAACCTTCGCGCCTCGGTCTAGTGCTTCATGATGATTAAGTCTGCCTTGACGAAGAGCTTTTAAGCGAGGGTTTAATTTAGGGTTTCCTAAGCAGAGTTTTTTTTTTTTGCCAGACCAACACCATAACTTGACAAAGTGCACGTTTGCTCAGTTAATCAGAACATAACTGTAGAAGCAAAAGAAAAAAACGAGAGGTAGACAACCTTGGACAGAAGTGACGCAAAGAGACTTCGATCTGCCACTAAAATCAACAGTGACGACGAGGCCTTGGCCATCAGCCACTGATAAAGGCAGGCAGGAGGAAGTGAGACCAGACCACTTTTCAGTAGAAATTTTACTGCGACAAGCCAACTACACTTAATCTTAATTAAAAAGTACTTAAGCTGAACCTATTATGCCCCTTTTTTGTAAATAGCCAAATAACCTGTTTGCTAAAAAACGTGCAAACATCAAAAACACTCAATAATAGCAACACATCCTGTCCTCCAGTCCATAATAGCAGCTGAATGACTGTAAGGATAAACAGAAGTCCAAAAGCTCACTAAAGCATGGGTAAATGATTCGTTCAAAGCTAGTTTTGCAACACTGGGAACATTGGGCAACACAAACATCCCACCTCTGTTAGAGCTGAAGCTTTTCCTATGAAGCCGCGTTGAGTTTTAGTCAGAACTGTTCAAGATGTTCTGAGAAACGAGGCTCAGTATCTGGAGGCTCAATCAGGCAATTTCTCAATTTCCTGTGTGACAGCAATTGTGTTATCTTAATGTGTTCAGCATGCGTCTCTGTGTCGAGTAGGGCTCCTCCTGAGCTAATCTGATGAGCGCGTCATCTAGCCTCTTGAGAATTTGGAACATTGTAACCAGCAGTGAACAGCAGCGGAAGAAAAAGAGAGTAGACTTAACTCTATTTTGAAGATTAGGACTATTATACAGTTTAAAGTACTGTTTAACACATGAGGTAACGAACTGTACATTCCATAATAAAAGGAAGCACGCCATCAAATACATTTTATGTGCAGAAAGTCAATATCACCCCTAAGGTAAGAAATTACTTTTATATGTGTAGTTGAGGGGTTGAAGTTTGTATTTTTAACAGACGCTGCAGTTAAAATTTGGTCTATATTAACAACTGGTAGTACACTGAATGTACATTCAATGTACAAATCTTGACTGCAAGGAATGTAGTTAAGCATTATATTGTAGCCAAGTCTGTCAAACACGTTGCACCTTCTGTGAGATTTCTTATTTCCTCTATGCTTATAAAAATTTGTATTCATTTTACCCTGCAGCTCTTGCGCCACTAGCGATGCCTGTGCTAGTGTGGTGCCAGGTCCCCTACCACAAAATGGGGAGGAACTGAAGAACCAGCCCAGAACTACATGCGAGGGCCTGGTCAATAACCAGGAAAGAACTGGCACCACTGTCTTGAATGTTACCATAGTAACATACAACGCCACCATGAATTAAAATCCTGCAGCGCTCTAGCCAGCACTTGTCCAAGCCTGAAGTTTGCTAATGACCATCTGGATGATCCAGGGGAGGCATGGGGCAAGGTCAGGAGGTCAGAGGAGACCGAAAATAGAACGTTTTGGTTGAAACTCCAGTCACTGTGTTTGGAGGAAGAAGAACACACCATTCCAACCCATGCAGGTGGAATCATCATTCTTTGGGAATGCTTTTCTCCCAAGGGGACAGGGCAACTGAATCGTATTGAGAGGTGGATGGAAGATAATATGCATTCATGAGAGATTTTCCCTCTGTAAGGACGGGTTGTGACTAGGTCTTCCAGCAGGACAACGGTCCAAAACACACAGTCAGGGTAATTAAGGAGTGGCTCTGAAAGAAGCCTTTCAATGTCATGCACTGACCTAAATAGTCTCCAGACCTGAACCTTAAACTCTTTGGAGGAAGCTGAAACTGTGTTGCCTAGCGACAACCCCAAAAGTTGAAAGATCTGGAAAGGTTCTGTATGGGCTGTAATTCCAGTTAAGTGTGTGCAAAGCTGGTCAAGAACTTCAAGAAACTTTTGGAATTGGAAATAAAGTTCTGTTTTTCTGTGATATCAAATACTTATTTTCTCCCCACATAAAAAAATCTATTGAAACAAATCCCTTCTTAGAAACTGGTTTATTCATTTGAAAGTATATTTTGATGATTACAAAAAGTGTTAAAAAAAAAAAAAAAAAAAGTATTGATATTTTTTGGTCGATACTGCTCAGATCTACATCCAACATCTTGAGCGCTGCTTTGACAAATCTGGACAATATGTAAGAAATTCTAAATGAAAGGTTCACACCACACATAAAAAGCAAAACAGATCTTGAGTAGAACTGACCAACAACTTCTTCAGTCCCCCGTTTTCACATCTGTGTTATGCTTTGTGGTTCTAGGACTGGGAGTGGCAATGAGAGAGGAAGAATGTCTAGAGGAGTATTGCTCATGAGGACCAGTTTTTGTTCTGGGATCTATCCGGAATATACGAGTGTGTGAGCTGAAATAGTACTTGAAGACCCTTAAATTGAGGTGGTGCAGAACCAGACCTAAGCTAGACGCGCACTGAGCATGTTCCCTGTCTTATTGTGCCTGTGCACACTTTAGAAAGTTTTGCTGAAAACACAGTAAAGCGAGCACCCACAAACCTGTCAGTCTGCGCTATAAGAAAAGATCAAAAGCAGACCTCAGCAAAGCAACTCTGCTGCTGCAAGCAAACTTCACACAGTAGCCCCACTACACACTCTCAGAAACAAGTGCTTTTATCTAAAATCTCTCTTCTCCCATCTTTTCTCAATTACAGCAGTTTCAAGCAGGAATTCCATCCCTGATGTAGACCTTTTACTTTAAGAATAAGTGACAATTACATAGTAGTAAGCAATAACATTAAAACACAGCACTGACAAAAAGTTATACAGGAGGCTGGTATGACAAGTTATACAATAAAATATACCTGCTTATGACACAACCCTCTCCCCCACCGAATGCACAATACTAGTTAGCTAAGCTGGAGTAACGATACAAGATATTTCTGTTGCCAATAAGAAAACACAAAGTTGGCCGTTTGAAAATAATTCCGGCCACAAAAACAGAAGAAAGTTGTCGAAACTAAAGAAGTTTCGACAATCACATCGACATCACCTTCTAATAGGGCGACACTTCTTTAAAATTATGTTTGCAAAACACAAGCAGTTGGTGTGTAAAGCAGAAGAATCCAGCTTGTGTTGCTCATGGTAGTCTTCTTTGTAGCAGGTTTAATTTAATAGTACTTTGCTTATGTCTATTTACCAAAATTTAAATAATGATAAATAGCCGATTTAAGATTTCATGTATCATGACCCAACTGTTCCACCATGAGAACCACACATCAGATCATTCAGCCGATTAAGAAATCCTCTTCTTCAGAGGGTTTGTTTTTTTTATTACGACGACTGCGATAACGTTCAAGTATTCATTTAAATGACTGGACCAAGTGTTTCACAGCAACACTCACCTCTGCTGACTGACATTCACACGGTTCATTTGTATCACTGTCCAGCAACAACACCGGAAAACCACAAGTATGAACTAACTTTGACAAGAAGAATCAAATACTGTCAAATCATGAAAATAAACCGATGTGTAAGACAAACAGCCAGTCAAAACACAACTGCTAATTAAGGTCTTGGAACGAAGAGCGTCCAGAAACGGATGTCAACAGCTGAGCCAGTGAACTCTTGTGGTGGGAGTCACTCCGGCTGCATTCCTGTCCTGGGGTCTCCTGTGTAATGTTGCCTTTCTGCACATTCCTGAGCCTCTGCAAAGCTGGGAACAGAGGCTCCACAGGCGAGGCTTCCAAACGCTCCGCGATCAGACACAGAGCAACGTTCTGGCAAGTGAGCTGCAGCGCTGCAGACTGATGTGGGTTTGAACATGACACACAGAAGCTGAAACACTGACCGCCTGGAGAAATAGGTTGCATTAAATCGCACCTAAAACATTAAATCAAATGGCTGAAACACTTGCAGAAGGTTAAAAAAAAATACCAAAAACATTTTTTAAGTAAAATTAAAAGTAAAAGCTTGTCTGACCATTGTCCTGAGAATCTGCCCCCCGAACGAAACAAAGGTTCAAACGGTACAAATAACGTCAATGGTTGCAAAAAAACAAACAAACAAAAAACAGTGCAGGCATTGTTAACGTACAAAGGCAGGCAAAGCAGGCCGACAAGGGAAAGAAAAGTTTCCAACGGCAACAAAGCCAGTATAGTCCCCAGCTGCTGCCCCTCCTCTCAGCTCTCAGACTTCCCCTCCTCTCTCCATCCCTCCTCTTAAAGGTGGCGTGGGCAGCGATGAGGTAAACATCCTGGTATTTCTGCTCAGCTGAGAGAGCTCAGCCTCCAGGAAGACACTGTGAAGAAGTCACATTAGCTGTTCAATTGCAATGATTTGTCAGATGTTTGGAAGAAAACAGAGGAACTTAAAACGCCTTGATCCCCTGAGCTCATACTCGAAACAGGACCAACCCAGGGCTGCTGAGACTTTCCCACTTAAAATCCATCGCAACAACTGTATTCAAATATGAAAACGTTTTAAAGTTACTGCATAACGCACTATATAGCTGCATCACTTTAACATTTGACAATGTGTCTGCAAGGTGTCAGCTGCAAATAGATTAGGATGACACCAGACAGACACCCCACCCATACTTAAATAATGAGACAGCATCTTGAGAAAAGCTTTTCAGAAGACAGTAAACATTTAGAATCTGAAAGTTCTCCACTAATCACCCGGTTCACACGGCAAGAAATTGTTGGTCGATTTTCAAAAATTGATAAACCCTACACATATACACACAATGATATAAAAAAAAATCTTAGCAGTAGTAGGTTTGGTCATAGTGTGGTGAAGCCACACGCAAACTGATTTCACACAATTTGAATGTCATAAGGCAAGTTGTCAAACTTCAGTCCTCAAGGGCCGCAGTCCTGCAGTGTTTAGATGTGCCACAAGTACAAAACACTGGAATGAAATGTAGATAAGTTCTCCAAAGCCTTGCTAATGACCCAATTATTCTATTCAGGTGTGGTGCAGCAGAGGCACATCTAAACGTTGCAGGGCAGTGACCCTCCAGGTCACAGGAGTTTGACACCTGTGTCATAAGGTAAAACTGAAAATCTTGAGACCAAGCATGAGTTCAGAGTAAACAACTGACTGGGAGTAAGACTTACAACGTACATGGGAATTTGGGGTGCATCGTGATGATTGACTTCTTTGTATGTTGGATTCCAAACCATGTCTTCGTCACCTCGATTTCTGACTGGCTACACGTAACATCCATTCATCCATCCTTCTATCCATCCATTCCAGGACCAGGTTACTCTTATCACACCACATGGCAGGAATAGTCTTAAACTCAAATTAAGAGCCATCCCGATAATCCGGGGATCCTTAAGATTGTTGGAAGGTGGAAATCGGGACAAAAATCAGCATAAAAATCAAAGAGTGAAGCAGGTATTAGCAAATACGTACAGTAAACATTTCTTTAAATGAGCTCCTCATACTGTAGAATAAACACAAACATGACACCAGTCATAAGGACGGTGGTATAAGCAGGTTGCCTGACAACCCAATGTTACTTTAACACATGAGCCTTATACCAACCCTATAGAGCAGGGGAGACCACCTCCGGTCCTCAAGGACCGCTGTCCTGCAACATTTCAACGCATCCCTGGTCCAACACACCTGAATTAAATGACTAAATAACCTCTTCAACATATAGCCAGGTTCCCCAGCGTCCTACCAATTACCATATTATGTGAAGCAGAGAGATATTCAAAAGTCACAGGACTCCAGCCCTCATGGACTGGAGTTTCACATCTTTGCCATAGACCATCTAAAGCAAAATGATGGGATAGCTTACTCTGGTTTGGAACTATTGATGAGAGATGCACACAGTCATCTGAGCCCAAACTAAAATATAGTTGGAAAAGCTGCAGTCGCTTTAGTTGCGAAGCCCCATGTGGTGATGTCATGGAATAAGAGACGGATGACTGATACAATGCCTAAAATCTCCTTTAACCACATGAGAAATGAGCTTAAATGCCTTGAAATGGCATTCGCTGTAAACTGGAGCTATATAAATAAACCGAATTGGCTATTACAGGGGATAATAAAGCTTGATATACAATTCAGTGGTGTGCCTAGCCCTTTTTTTTAATTTCCCCTTTGTGTGACAATAAGTTCTGTTTCTATTGTATTATAGCAGAAAATTAGAGAAAAATATGCACTCTTTATTAAGTAAACAGTTAAATTTCAAATAGCAATAATTTTAAAATTGTTGATGATAGCTTTTTTTTTGTGATGTATGTAACAGGTCTCCCTTGTAAATGAGACAGTGAGTGTCAAGAGATTTTTTTTTCTGTATAAATAAAGGATTAAAGAAGTCCATCTGTGGCACTGAATCAAAAATGACTTGAGAGTCTTTAAGCAATATGTCAGAATCAACACAGTGGTGTGACCTCCTACTTTCTGGTCTTGCAGCTGTGTTTACCATCAACCAATAAAGGGAGGTCACACACAGGACTTGACACACACACACACACACACACACACACACACACACACACACACACACACACACACACACACACACACACACACACAGTGTGGCGAGCCAATGACCTTTACTTTAAGCTTAGGTGTATAGTGTTAAAAACCACTGTATTCTTAGGAAGCGGATTCGAACATCCAAACGATGACGATAGGCTGTACTTTTTCTGGACAACTTTTATTATTCAACTGTCACCATGTCAACATAAATAACTAGTTAATTGTTCATTTCCAGGGAGGTTTGTGATAAGGAAATGGAAAAAAATAAGAAAAAACATCAATTTAAAATCTTACTACTGAAATTAAAGATAACAGCATATTACCCAGATACATTAGTTAAGCCAGTAAGAGAAAATATAACTGTCCACCATCTGGTACAGGAGTTGGTGACTCTGATGGGATTAAATATGATGGTCAGAGATTAATACCGGAAGAAGTTTATGCCAGTTTCATAGGCAAAAAGAAATACAAGTGATTCTCTGCACCCAATCAGAGATCAGTTTCCTCAGGAAAAGAGCATTTTAATTTAATTTCATTGTATATTTTTATCCATATCATATGACAATAAATAATTCATTTACAAGAGGAAATTCAGTAAAAACTAAGTACATATTTAATTGAAGATTGACGTCCAACCTCAACAACCAATCATGAAATGTTGACTTTTTAAAAAGAAGTTTCACTGGTCTAACTCCTTATGCATTTTCCATTTCTCAAATACTAGAGTAATGTTATAAAAATCAAAACTACTGAGGCAGTTTTATAAAGTCAGAAAACTTTCCCTTTAACCTTGCAAATCTGTTCCCAGCAGTTTGCAGTGGTTAAGAGAAGCATCCAAGTTCCAAGGATGGATATGGGATAATTAATATTAAGCCGTTATTAAGGTATCAACAAGTGATTGGTTTTACTTAGCATATGAAGGTTTTATGTAGAACACATCAAAAGCGGTACCTTCTCAATCTAAATAAGTATTTTAAAAAAAGAGTTGATCAAATTATCTGTATAAGAGTCAAGGAAAGAAGGAAAAGCAATAACATAATCAAGATCTTTTGACGTAAAATCATTTGTTTACATACGTAGTGCGGTAACGTCGCAACCCCCATGAAATCGTGACTTTCACTGGGACTGTTCGAAGGGTTTAAATATGTAACCAAATAAATAAAAATCCCTAAAGCAGAACTTTAGAACGCCCTTCCATGTCGTCGGTGTTAGGTTACCTGATGTTCATCCGATGTTTTAATAATTATCGAGGCATCAACTGTTGCTGTTTTGATTTGCATCCCTCTTACGCTGAAACTTCTCAGCAAAGATAAAATGTTTGCTGAGGTAGCTACATAGCTCACTGTTTGACAACAGCTGATGGAAATTATTAACTATATGTAACGTACAAATATACACAGGTTTCGGCAAACACGGTAAAAACACACGAGAGAATGGACATTTTTCATAGGTCCCAGCTTGCTTCAGTAACGGCCATCAGACTCCCAACAAGCTAACTAACTTCTACACAGCGAGCGTTAGCAGCTGGCTAGCAAGCTTAGCTAAACGCGCTGAGAGAACCTACCGTCTGTTGCCAGTGACACTTGTTCTGGAGACCGTGGGAAAAAACAGACGTGATGCGTTTTAAAAAAGGTGAACCTGACTTATGACTCGCCCAGCTGGTGTTCCGTGAATTCTTCATACGCTGAGAGAGGCACTTCTTTTCCCCTTTCTTCGGTCCCACCCAGCAGCCCCGTTTCGAACGACAACAGCTCCTACAAGAGATCGCTCTGTTGTTCGCTGATCTCGTTCTAGCTCTGGAAATTCAAATAGTATCGCGAGAGTTTGTGTCGCGAAGTGAACGGACTATGGACTCTTCACTTTTTGGAAATAAGCTGTATCTGAACTAATGTATTTCTAATACCAATGACACAATAATTTTTGAATGGAAAGAAGTTGTTTAAGGTTAAGCACTCCTCAAGCACGTCGAAAAGCTGAGGTGTGTGGTAAATAGTTAAATTTACGTAAGTAACGTTTTTGGGGGAAAATAGTTTGGGTTAATCTTACTACCCCACACGTTTTACTTTTACATGCATACTTTTATTATGAACCATCACAACTGTGTGTTAAGTAATTTTTGGATACTATACCCACCTCTGCATAAAACTAAAAAGAGAGAAAACCAGAGCCAACTCTGCTTTTGGAGGCCCAGGGTAAAATGTTACTTGGCGGGCCCAACAATATCCACACAGAATCATTAAACTTTTTATATTGCACAAGTTGGATTATTGTTGTATTTCTGTTTATTTGCTTATTGGTTTTACATTTTGTCTTTATATGTAGCTTGCTTTAGTGAACAAAAGCAAGGTACATAATATCCTGCCTACTTCAGTTTGGCAGGACATTATGCCAAACTGTCCTGCCAACAGTTTGGTATAATGTCCTGTTTGGCATAAAATCAACCTTGTTATTAAGGTTGATTTTAATCAACCTTAATAACAAGGTTGATTAAAATCAATATGGGTCACATTATTTAACAATTACTTCACATAACATTTCATTTTTCACTCTTTAATTTTCATATTATCAGTTGTAGCTGGTAGAGGTGTGTCGATCAATCGACCACCGATCTTAATCGGCCGATTTCCGTGAAAAAGTGTATAATCGGTGATCGCAGATCACGGTCTCTTGTTACTGATACCATCACCTGCTTCTCATTTCTCAGCCTGCCTGTGCAGCTGGTCTCCTCTTTCCTTCACACTGCGCAAGTGCGCAGCAACAAATCTTAAGATGTGAAACTATAACGAACTGAGTGAATGGGGAATTTTGCGTGTTGCAGCGGAAAACTGAACCAAGTCAAAATGCATCAGCACGATGAATTGAATATGGCATAAAAACAATGTAGCCATACTTTACAGAGTTTGGCTACGTCGAGGCTCACTGCAGTAAAAAGACATATGGAGGATCAGACAGCAGGTAAAGCAGCACAGCTAAACATTCACCTGTATTAGCATGACGGTCAGAAAGCTAAACAAATAACCCGCAAAATTATTTAGGTCTTCAAGCTGCGATGTAAGACGCTGGTTCTGTTAGCTTCTGAAAAAATAATCGATCTCCTCCCTGTTCTGCATAATTACTCCGCTCCAGAAACAGCCAATCAGAACTAGCAGTAACCAGCTAGCTGCTATGCTAACAGAAAGTTTTCGTTCAGTAACTGGATTGTTTATTGTCATGGATCCTGTATTTGCCTTTGAATGTTAAGTTTTATACTTGAATTTTTTTGGCAATGTTGAGAGGTTTTATTTTGACTCTGCATTATTTAGCCTCTTCAGAACCTTCATATGTTATCAGTCTATTAAAGATAGTATTATTGATAGCAGTACAATTTGCACAATGCTTTGTTTTTTTTTCTTGGAAAAAGTTACTAAAAACAAGTTTTTGTCTAAATTAAGGTGAATTCATGGTTCCCTTTTCCACATAATGTAACAGGAAATTCTTATGATTAAAAAAAAAATTATGTTATCAGTATCAGTGATTGGCCCTCATGGCTGATCGGAATCGGCAGGAAAAAACCTGATCGGCACATCGCTAGTAGATGGTAGACCGGTTTACGTAGAAGGTATTAGTTCAAAATTTCTTTAATTGAAGCACTGATTTTATGGATGAGGGTTTTTGCTTATTTTTCTGCTTTCAAATATTTAAAATCCTTTTGAGATCAAAAAGTTCTTTTGAATACATTTCCAGCTCAGACATTAGAAATTACTAAATTGTAGTAGCATACAATCACCCCTAACAGTTGCAAAATTTGCTCATGCAATAGTGTATGCAGCCACAAGGCACTTTATAAGAAATCCAATTCATATACATAATTATATAAGCAAATCAAATAAACTATAAAGGCAGATTTAAACTCAACTCCAAAATTATTCTAATTACAAAGGAGTAAAATTAATTTTTAAGGCCAGTCAATAACTCTTTAGGAAGCACCCACTGAAGGGGATTTTCTTTTTTAGCATATATATTTAGCTATAAGTTACAAGTGATTCCACAAATACCCATTTTACTGAAGTAACTTACCGTTTTCCCTTGTTTTACAAAATGGGCAGATAGTACATGAGACAATTTGATAATGAGAAGGCAGACATGACAGCTTTAGAGTGCCAAACCCAATCCAAGATAGAAAGGATTATGTGAAAGCCCTGTGTGTCCAAGTGATTCAGGAGGAAATTAAGTATAAGCCTGCATAGTTAGAAAGCTCATTAACTACATTCAAATCCTGTCACATGTTTGAAGCCCTGTACTTGAATAGGCAATCCCTAATTAAGCAGAAAAACCAACAAACTACTTGTATCAGGATTCTGACACGTGACAGCAGAATACAGGAGTTTTTCTAAACACTTGAACATTCTGTACATATTTGTAGTGTACAAGACAGATTTGTATCAATGCAATGCTCAAGAAGTCAGATGGTTTCCTGCAACACTTAACAAATGTCAAGGCAAAAAGGATCGTCAGTCCTGTGATTGACAACAGTGACACCTAGTGGAAAAAGCTGCTGAGAATCTGAGCTGAAGACGTGATGTGTGACAGATGGAATGTGGTTCTTCTCATCAGTCGTGTTACAATAAATCCGACACCAGGAGTGGTAATTTCGAATTACGTTTTATTACAGCCAGTAGTTTACGATACAAATCACCTCAAACTGCTCAGCAACCATTTCCCTGACATTGCTGACAGTTTGAGCACTGACACAGTAAAATGACATAAAACAGAGGAATGCATTCAAATTTATTACAATTTTCAATTTTATCTATTTTGCTATTTTTTTAAACTAATTTTTGTTTATGATCAAGGTCTAGTCAAACCATCTCTAGACCTGGCAGATTCAATATCTTCTTTTTTTTTAAGAAATAATTTATCGTTTTGCGATGTTTTCTGAGTTTTAGGTTTTTCAATGTTTAAGTTTTTTTTCTCTTTTTCCATCGGTGAAGCAGGTTTCAAAATGCTCAAGCTGCAAGACAAAAAAAGAAAAAACTATAAATATTCCAGAAAATAGCCTGAACAATGTTCATAATTTTTAACTGTATTGTCCCCACCTTAGACGCTGGGAACACCGCCAGGTGTGGTGGACTTCTGCGCAGCCTCTTTGGCCTGGTGAGCCTGAAGCACAGCAACAGCCTCATCCACCTGAAGCAGAAATGTTTATGAACCCCAAAGCAAAAGCAGCGTTTCCACACAAGTCAATATGTTCAAGATGAAGCAAACCTTGGAGCGCAGAGATTCAGGTGACTCAAGCATGTGAAGCAGCTCAGAGTTGTCTATCTCCAGAAGCATACCAGTGATCTTACCAGCCAGGCTGGGGTGCATATTCTGGATCAGGGGGAACAGACGCTCACCTGAGGAGGGAAGAAGTCAACTGGGTCATAAACAGAACTCAACTGAAGGGGTTTTAAAGAGTCCCAGAAATCTTCATCAGAGCTGATTGTTCACTCACCCAGCATCTGCTTCTGCTCCTGAGGAGGAGCAGCAGCCAGCATGGAAGCAGTCAGGGGCTCCTGACCTTGGACATGGACAGCAGGCTACAGGACAGAAAGACGTCAAGACAAAATCTGACCAAAAACAAGACAAGGTCTGCACCAACTATGCAAATAACTTAAGAGTAATTTAGATATCTGTATGGGTCCAAATATTTAAAATTTCTAGATTGAGTTTCAATGTCAATGTCCTCAATCCAGAAGGGCAGATCTATTCCATTTAATCTATTGGCATTATATTTTAAATCCCTAATTCCACTTTCTGAGCAGTTTAGAGATAGCACTACTGTGAATATGTAAATTGAGGCTAGACTATGAGTGTGTGGGTATCAGATATTGGCATCAGAAGTGAGTCTATTTTAAACAATTGATTTGTATGTAAATGCAAAAGGTCTACTTACTTGCTGCATGGCAACTTGTGGCTGGGACGCCATGTGTTGCTGAGGGTTGCGCACACCAGCAGCATATTTGTACTGAGGCATGGTACGGACTGGGGCTGCAGTGGCTGAAGCGCTGGCAGGGCGCTGGCCGAGGGGCTGGGTGGCTGAGGGCAGAACCAGAGAGACGATTGGTTGAAAACGCCCACAGAGAGTGACCACCTCATTAGGATGATGTGACATGAAATCCTTACGCATGCGCTGGGAGGCCATCATGCGCGGGACCTGGGTGTTGGTGGTAGTGGTAGCACGAATGGTGTTGAAGGTCTGGGGCCTTGGTGCTGAGGGACGCATGGCGTTGGGCATGTTTTGGAAATCTGAAGAAATTCCACACCATTAATGCATCAACATCAAGAGTTGAAGCTCCAGTGTGCATATTTGTTAAAACTGTCACTATATTGTGATGCAAGTATGGAAAAATCTGTGAAAATAAAATCTAACAAAAAGCAAGCTGTCTTTTCCCAGTGTTAACTCCAAAATTCAATCACAGCCAGGGGAAGGGTCTTAGTGCCATCAATCATGCTTGTGTACACGATGCTCAACACTATCCCTCTTTCCCTTGCTCTGCGCTACAGCTTCTTCTTAGAGTCAGCCATGAATCCTAAGGCTAGTTAGCATGGCCACAGACGACAGCGGATATGGAATGGTACGTTGTTTCTCTCACATTTACACGTTTAGTCGTGAGAACACGAGGTTGATTGACAGCAATAAGACCCTCCTCTTGGCTCTGATTGCTTGTTTCTGACTGGGATTTATTTTTTTCACAGGTCATTTGTCTCATATTATTGTGTCACAAAATAGTGATAATTTTAACAATTTATATATATATATATGTTACATACTGCAACTTTCAAGGAACTTAAGAGAAACGACTTACGCTGAGGTCGCACTCCCTGAGCGGCCCAGCGAGGACTGGGGCGGAGCTGGGCCAACTGGTTGGTGGAGTAATATGCAGCACGGTTCTGAGCCTAACAACACCAACATGTATTGTTAAATACAAATCCACATAAAGTACTGATGTAATATTAGCAAACCATGTTAATCAGCTGCTGGGGTGGTTCACCTGTGGAATAGCTGCCATGAAGTAGCCTGAGGGTGGAGCGGGCTGGTAGGGGTTGAGGACAGGGTTGGGCACGGCCCGGACAGTGGCCATCCTCTGCATGTACTGGTTGGTCAGGTGGGCCTGGCGCTCTTCCTTCCGCTGAGCCAGCGCCACATACAGAGGCTTCGTGGCCACGATGCGTCCATTCATTTCAGTCACGGCTTTAGTGGCCTCTTCCGGCGACGAGAAGCACACGAAGCCGAAACCTTTGCTGCGGCCGCCCTCCATCATCACCTGAAGCAAGAGTGGAAGAAATCCGTTGCATTTTCAGACTGCCAGCTGATCACGACGAGACGTTTTGTCTGAATTAGAAGATTGGCTTTACCTTCGCACTGGTGATGGTCCCGAACGGGGAGAACTCCTTGCGCAAACGCTCATCGTCTAGGCCATCGTCGAGGTTTTTAACGTACAGGTTGACACCCTGGGAAAAGAGAAATGAAATTAAATAAAGCCCAACTTCAATGGAATTTAAATAGTTACAATTCTGAACTGTGACTGAATATTGAAGTTATAAAACCAATCTGTATGCAATTTTGTATACCAATTATAGATTGTTTCAGTCTTTTATTTTGAATTTTTTTATTTTAATAAAGCAATTGTTTTTAAAATTGTGCTTACTTAGGACAAAGGACGAAATTTATCTTTTGTGACAATTGCTGTATATTGCGATAATGTTGATTAATTCTATTAAATTTATATAAGCCAATTCACAACAAAAGTTTGTGCAACTAAAAAAATCCATCACACATACATTCCAATTCATCCTGGTTCTCAAATACTACAGTAAGCAAAATAAGATATTGAGAAGTTTCTATTGTCTGAATAAGCAAAGCACTGTTCTAATTAAAATGACATTTATCTTGCCTTCTCTATGAAGCAGTGGGGTTAGCAGTTGAGCTGCCGTACTGATCAAACAATGCAGACCATTATCAGTTTGTAAATGATTCACTGGGTCTTATGACTGTGTAAAACCAAATCAAAGGTTGTAAGTGTACTCCTGTGAGTGCAAGATGTAGATTTAAAAGATGTACATTCAGTCTACACAGATGGTCAAAGTATCAAGTACACTCTAGGTGTAAAAAAAAACATACGTATCTACACAGATGCATTTTATCAAAATGCATCTGTGTGAAATAGTCGAAATAATAAATTATTTTTCAATTTTATGTCCTTGTTTTACTTAAAGCCTTATACAGTATTGGATTCTAAAAGGTTTATCTCTGCAGCTAGTTATTCTCCACACATACAGATAAAGGAACCACATTTGTGACATTAAACAGAGGTTATAGCCAAGGTCAGCTTACGGTGCCATATTGTCACATCTCACTAACTACTTGAGTAATTTTTACTTTTTTATTTTTCAGACTGACATATCTCTATCAAAGCCTGCAACATGTTAACTGTTTAACCGTCACAGAACGAACACCAACCTGGTATCTGGTCATGCGATCTTGCTTCATCTGCTCAAATTTGCGTTTAAGTTCATTCTGGCGCTCGCCCTTCTTCTGCGCGCGGCCAACATACACCTGTCGGCCATTCAGTTCTTTGCCGTTCATGTCGTCTACGGCCTACAATGCCACCAAAAATGGAGCAGACACACGCTCAGATTCAATTCAAATGGCAAATGTGAAACGGTACCATGCTTGATAATAATAATGATGATAATAATAATAAAGACGTGAAATGTATGCTAACTTTCTGAGCATCTTCGTGCCTCTCGAAGCTGACAAAGCCAAATCCCTTGGACTTGCCGCTCTCGTCTGTCATGACCCGGATGCTGAGTGCAGGACCTTTGGAAACGGGTAATCAACATATTTATCCAGCCACTTCATACCCAATAGCTGGCAACTTGCAATCGTCCATCGTCCGTATCTGAAATCTTGACGTCTCACCATATTTGCTAAATAACTCTTTCAGCTTCTCATCATCCATGTCCTCCCCGAAGTTTTTGATGTAAACGTTGGTAAACTCTCTGGCACGTGCCCCCAGCTCAGCCTCCCTCTCTTTGCGCGATTTGAAGCGGCCGACAAATCTGTTAAAAAATGACCAAAGTATGCTTAAGTCACACACTTTGACATAAAACAGCAGAAGTATACAAACACAGACTGCATCAACATGGTTGCATCCAAATTATGATTATTTTAAAGAATAAAATTCAAAATGTAGCGACTCCCCTCTGTATTTTAGAGCTACTTTATTTGTAAATGTTTCGAGTTTACGGGACGCTGGTTGACAAGATGCAGGAAAACACAGGCATCAAAATGTTTGTTAAGCACATTCCCCTCACACGTTTTAACAACAAAAGTGTAACAATCTCCACCACTTACACTTTTCTGTCATTGAGCAACATGCCGTTCATTTTCTCAATGGCACGCTCAGCTGCTTCGTGGGTCTCAAAGTGCACAAAACCGTAACCTTTTGAGCCATTTTCATCACAAACCACCTTAGAAAGGACAGATTTGAGGATGTTAAAAAAACATTGAAACACACACACACACACCATGCAGGCCAAGCATTACAAACTAGCTTTAATCTTGTGAAATCCTAACTCATGCATTAACACAGAATAGATCTGTCGCTGTCTTACCTTGCAAGAGAGGATGTTTCCAAACGCAGAGAAGGTGTCATAAAGGGCCTTGTTGTCAATGGACTTGTCAAGGTTTTTGATGAAGATGTTTCCCACCCCGCTCTTCCTCAAGGAGGGGTCACGCTGGGACCACATGATGCGGAGAGGCCTGCCCTTAATCACATCGAAGTTCATCGTGTCCAAAGCCCTTTCAGCTAGAAACGTGGCGAAAAAATAAAACAAAAGAACAACCTTAGGCACAGTGTCATATATGAAATAAAAGCGACTTTACAAGTGACTTGTCTTTGTAACTATATCCTACCATCAGCTGGTTGTTGGAAGTTAACATACGCATATCCCAGCGAACGGCGGGTGATCATGTCTCTGCATACTCTGATAGACAGGATCGGTCCGGCCGGGCTGAATTTCTCGTAGAGCATGGCCTCGGTAACATCTGGGTGCAGGTCTCCTACATAGAGCGAGGCCATGGGGTAGCTAGGCGCGCTGGGATTCATGTCGGGCGACGTTTGTTTTCAGTCAGATGGCTGTTTGAGTTCGACGCGCAATGGTGGCTGTCAGGAAAGCTAAATACGTTTTCTTCACTCTGTTTTGGCAAATAAAAAAAGAAGAAACCGAAAAAAACGTTAACTGCTAACAACGTGGGCTATGTAGCTCGGCTGTGTAGCAAAATGTCGGAGTGCGGCCTACCCGATTTGGTTTAAATGTCACAATTTGATCATTTTAGCCCCTTCAAAATCACAAAGAGCGCTAAACTATCGATACAACAAGACACAAACAACGACAATTAACTTACTATAAGTAATACTTCTTTAAATGTGGGGAGAACTAACAGGCTATCGTTAATTAGCCGCGCTCTCAACAATGAAGCTAGGTAACGTAGCTTGCTAACACCGTTTTTGTCGTTCCGTCTTTCGTTCTTTATCGAAGGCAGCGTCTTCTTCGCGTTGCTTTGTTGGCAAATCAAATCCTGCTTCACCGATTTTAGGTTTTCTTATAAAAATATGTCTGCGGGTGCTCACTAGCTTTTGGTTTGTTTCATAATAATAAAATGTGTGCCGAGGCTAGCTCCGGAGCACACCCTACGCAGACGGATTACAAGAATGAAAGGAAGGACGGGGGAGGCTGTTTCCAGATTCCAGTCGAAACGCCGGTGCGTGCACTAACCCTAGTTAACGTCACGTATCTCGCGATATTTGTTTATGAGTAAAATAACGTGTAGAGAACTTAATTGAATAATCTTACTAAGATGTTACTATACATCGTTTGAAAAATTTAAACCCAGTTTCTCAGAAAATTAGAGCTTAAGACGAGCCCAGGGAAAAGATGAGTTTTTATCCATAAATTATAGCTTTGACAGGACACGAAGAAAATGACAGAACAAATATGGCTTTTTGGGGCTGGGTTAGAAGAATGTTGCAAGACCTGGAGACCTTTCTGTCATCGAACTATGAATTATGGCTGAAAAAAAATATTGCAAAGGTCCAGACACATTCCAGACCTCAAAATCGTTGAAATGCTATTAAAGAACCTTAAGAGAACAGTGCATAAAAACAGCCATAAATCCATGTAAATGAAACAATAAACTTTTGGTTTATTGTTTTATCAGAAAGTGATGACATTGTAGATTCCTTTTACTTTAAAATATATAAAACTTTAAGACTAGATTTTGTTTATTAAGTTCTGATATAAAAAAAACACCAGACTTGGAAGATGAAGAACTTTCTTCCTCCCATACCTGCATTATGGTATGGTAATACCTCAACTGCTTCCCTGTACAGGCAACCTCTGTCTCAGACATGTTTTATTTCTACAATTCAATCCTCTTTATTTAGACACAATTATGGTTCATAAACAGACAGAACAAGAACAATAAAAAGAAAGAACAAAATATAATAAAATAATCAACCACTGATATATAAACTAATGCACCAGTGATTCCACAAACTGGAGAATAGCCTCACTGAGCTTTGAACAGGATTGGTCAAAGTCTGAATGATGCTGTTTGCAGAGTCTGTTAATCTACATACATCTGTGCATAATGTTTTGAAGCACAGCAGTGCAGGTTGGTACATTGGCATTCACAAACATCTGACTGGCTCTACTCCATTGGGGCACCCTAAGCATTATATTTTGCATTATATTTAATATCATGCTGTAACCCATACTGAGAGCAAACCCTTAACAGTTGCTGCAGACCAACACTATATGGACAGAATATCACAAGATCGTCAGTGTACATCAGGTGGTTGATGGTTCGATTACCAACCCGACAGCCAGTCCTACATTGATTCAGCAGCTTAGATAAATCATCCATATACAGGTTACAAAGGCAAGGAAATAAAATGCTGCCTTGTCGCACAACCACTACCCACATAAAAAGATGATACAGTTTCCCCATTTTACAGACATATTCTGGTGAGGATACCAATAAACTAATATTCTTAATAAATATTTCAGAACTCCTCTCTCATGCAATTTATTAAACAATTTGTAATGATTAACATGATCAAATGCTTTTGATGCGTCGCTAAAACACATAAATTATGTCTCTTGTATAAATCTAAAATTTTCTTGAGGGCAAAAATGCACATATCTGTGCCAAGTTTTGGTTTAAAACCAAACTGATTATCAGATGTGGATAAACGTCTTGATTCTGCTTAACAGAGACTTCTCCAAAACCTCTGATAAGGTGCTGGCCAGAGCTATGGGCCGATAGTTGTCTTTGCTATTTATTTTACCAGCCTTATCCTTTACAATAGGCACTAAAATCACAGACAAGAGTTTGGTAAAACGCCATGAATTAAAAACCCGGTGAAACAAACAGCCAAAAGGAAAAATATTCCTACTTACAAATTTTAAGTGCTCAGTAGATATCTTGTCCACACCTTATGCCTCATTATTTTTCAACTTTTTAACAATGTCACTAACTTCTTGTGAAGAAATAACATCTTCATGCATATCTATGCTGTCCATTACAAAGGGATTACTCTTACTACAATTAAACAGTTCATAAATTAATAATTTTGTCTGGTGCAGTTACACCATCAATGGCAAGGATGCTTTTAGATTGACTCTTAATCCAATTTCAAGTAGTATGTAAATGTAGGAACCTTGATAGGGCTGCTTAAACAGAGCCGTCAGTTTTTCTAAGTTAAACATTTAAACGTATTTTCTTTATTACATTGAACAAAACGCTTTTATAGATTGTACTTCCTGTGATCGTTTCTGAGTTTATAGAGCTCGCAAAGGAGTGCACCTCTGTAATACTATCATAAGGACTGTAGAGGGTGCTAAATCGCACCAACACAGTTTTCCATCCATTTTCTTTACACCCTTGTCCCTTAGTGGGGTCAGGAGGGTTGCTGGTGCCCATCTCCAGCTAACGCTCCGGGCGAGATGCGGGGTCACCTTGGACAGGTCAACAGTCTGTCACAGGGCAACACAGAGACACACAGGACAAGCAACCATGCACACACTCACGCCTAGGGACAATTTGGAGGCCAATTAACCCGACAGTCATGTTTTTGGACTGTGGGAGGAAACCGGAGTACCTGGAGAAAACCCACACATGCACAGGGAGAACATGCAAACTCCATGCAGAAAGACCAGGGCCAGAAATTGAACCCATAACCTTCTTGCTGCAAGACAACACCTCTACCAACTGCGCCACTGTGCAGCACCACCAACAGTTTTTGACTTCTTGAATGGACAATTTTTTTTAGCCATTTTGATGTTTACAACAATGAAGATTCCTTTACATTTTAAATTATCCCAAATAAGTACATTTACCAAAAAGGAACACAGACGCCTTCTTACTTAAATTGAGTATTAGGTCATAGTAATACAACACAGTAGGCCTACAGGGCAAAAAACAAGAACAGGATTAGCTTGCTACATTTTAGCAACAGGTTATTAAATCAAAATTAAATTAACATTTACAGTATGGCTTATTTAAAACAACTTGTAATAAAACAAGGCAATTAAGAAGTATAAATGCATGTCCTGTTTTCTACAAGAGCTTAAAATCTTAAAACCTTATCCAGATTACTATGTTTAGCAAAACTGAACCTTTAGGTGACCATGCTTAAATGCTGAGCTGGCAGATGACTTTGAAACATGTCATGCGTCATGGCAGAACACTGAAGATTACTATATATATATATATATAAGTAAGGAAAACAAAGGACAAGTTGAACCTTTTAAATTGTTTATTTTACTTAAATGAAATTATGCATTACCCCCAAATAACAGTTACGCTCAAGTGTTTAGTATGAAAACTCCAAAGACAGACAAAACTAACCCGCCAACAACTGTTTACTTCTCCAGACTACCCTTTGACCAACTTTATGCAAGAACTGGAAAAAAAAGAAACTTATTTTCAAAAACCTTTCATTATATAAAAGTGGGATTTTTTTTATACTTACTGAGGTGCTCATACAAAAACATCAACAGTACAAGCTTGTGCTCTTGTTCTTTAAATTTCTATACCTCGTAATGGATACATAGACATACAAAAGCAGCCCCCCAACAACAGAAAAAAAAAGACAGTAGAAGGTTGATAAGTTTATGGAATGTAACCTGTGTAAAAATCTGGCCCTTCATCACCAGCTCTCCCCCATTATGTCATCATTATGTCTGCCTTTGCTGTAATTCTTCCTTCTGCCAAGTCAGGTGCAAGTGGGCAGGTTGGTATTGAGCAACCATTAATTGATCATCAATAGATGAACAGCACCTTTTATATTTAGGACATGCAGTAATTCTTTTGTTGTGGCTTTTAAAACTGCTTGCTGCACGTCTCACAACTGGAAAACCCCAAAAAACGCTTAAACCCTGGAACAAGGTCAGCAGGCAACCCAACCCCAAAACATGCATGAACCCTCCTATCACACTTTAAAGCCCCAACCTGTTTATCTGCACTTAATGCAGAGCAAACGGCAAACCAAAACAAGAGGGATGACCTAGATAGAGAAACAAAGGATCAAACTGGATGTCATGGATGAGGTGGTCGAGTGCTGATCACAACAAAAGAGGACTTTGGATGATGTCAGGCAGACGGGGATGACTTTGAGGGTGAGGCTCATTCTTTGGGCTCCTCTGATTCCTCTCCCTCGACTGCGTTGTCAGAAGTCCAAAGCTGAGGAAGGAGACGGTGATCAAACTTTTGAATCGCTCAACTCTTTGCTTTGCTCATCCAATTTTCTCCAATGCCCAAAAAATTTGATTACACAAAATAAAAAAATAAATAAAAGAAAAAAAGGGAAACTTACTGTCAAGTTGTCTCTCAATAGCTGCATGATTAGTGTACTGTCTTTGTACGATTCTTCACTCAGTGTGTCAAGCTCTGCGATGGCATCGTCGAAAGCCTGGAGGAAATAAAGTCAATTTTTAAAGGTATGATGAGAAGATGCGATTTGTCTTTCAAGTCTGCCTATTCAGAAGGTCCATCCATTCATCAGTCGCCCTGACCTCACTGTAGGGAACATGTATAAACTTTATGTTCCTGGGAACAATTTGTGATGCCTTAAGAAAAAGCTGGAGGATATTTCTAGAGAGAGGGATGTCTGGGTTCCACTCCATCACACTTGAAAATGAGAGGATAATTGTGTGTTTGTTGGTGATCTGCAATTAATCGCATTGAATACAAAGCGTCTGCATTCTTGAGTATTGAATTACCTGCTTGGCCAGCTTGCAAGCCTCTTCAGGGGAGTTGAGGATCTCGTAGAAGAACACAGAGAAATTAAGGGCTAGTCCGAGGCGTATCGGGTGAGTCGGTTGCATCTCTGCTTTGCTGATGTCAAAGGCCTGTTGGTAAGCCTTCTGTGAATCTTTGATGATGCCTGAAATAAATGACAAAAAAACATTATGAGAAAACACAATCATCTCCGCACAGGTCATAATTTTAAGCATTCTATAATGCAAAAGGATAATTAGACATACACTAATTTTGGTATACTGAGCTTAAGTTCTGCTCATCGAGTTTAAACTCAATTATATTGACTTATTTTCACAGGCAATTTTTAAATCTTTCAAACACTGCCTCTCTAATACTATCCTATATATAATGGTGTAACATTTATTTAGTAATTTATAAGACATGTTGGCATAAAGGAATATAAAGCAAACAAAAAAAGTTCTGTAGCAAACACTGGAGATGATTTGGAGGGTTCATTATATCCTTTCTGTTTTAAACACATACGATGATCAGGTTTTTCACATACATCATGTAAATTAAAGGCTGTAAGTTTTAGCAAACGGGTTTGCGATGCTGCATCAAAGTAGCTGTTAGTGTGTATTGCACAGGCCATGTTCGGCTGCTTATTTTACTCGTTTACTTTTTAGTCTAATACTGTATGAACCTTTTATGAACTACCCAGAACAGATCCATTTCTAAGTGACGTGTTGCTTCTGTAATGTAAAGTGCTTTGACTTCCTATCTATAAACCCGCTGCTTTGATGCGTCGTTCCATGATGCAGTTTGAACTAAAAACAATTGTGTGTTGCAGAATATCAATAAAGACGGACCAGAAAGTCTTAAAACACCTTAAATACAGTAATTGTAAGACATCATCACCAGGGTAAACAAACTGTAGTAGTGTTTACCCTGGGAATTGTTTTAGGAGGGTTTAGTGGAATAAAAGAAGAAAAAAAAGGCCATTGTGGTGACAAAAGTGAACTAGATTGTTTTAACGCTCTATATCAGTCTTAGCGCTGGAGCCTGTCTTCTATGAGACCAAAGAACAGGAAGTCACAGCCACTGAACAAATGAAAAGCTGCTTAAAAAAAGAACCAATGACAATCACTTGCTGTTTGGGCACACCGAGACATCAATTGGATGTGCTGTGCAATACATTACAATTTCATTTTGTCATATAAAATAGAAAACAAGTGAACTTTAAAAGTAAGGAGTGCTATGAATGACAGTAGTCTCACTGTGACACATTAGCAATGTTGCATATAGCAGAAGTGAACCGTCGTACCGTCCTTCTCGTCTCCTGTCGCCACCTCAGCCAAGTAGCGGAAGTAGTCTCCTTTCATTTTCAAATAAAATACTTTGCTCTCTGCTGCCTCTGCTTTGGGGATGAGGAACTTGTCCAAAAGAACCTGTGAAAACAAAACAAAAAAAAATAGTTATATTTTTTCAAGTTTGTATTCATCTACACTCTAAATTTTACATCCACTCGTTTCCCCAAAACACACAGTTGTTGTTCAACCTGAGCAAGTACACAGATTTTCCAATTCACAGATTTCGGACATAAATCGGTGGTAGAAATAAGCTGGGCATGTCTAATTAACCTCCAGGCTTGAAAAAATTGGCCAGGCTACATCACAGATGCTTTAGGGACCACAGAGGGGGACGGACCTATGTGGATGTGATAGCATATGGGTGGGGGTGCATTGGGGGAGAGGAGTGATCTGAAGAGATAAAGGGATACTAGGAGTATGGATGGAAGCTGGTGTGAGTAGAGAGAGGAAGCAGGCAGCTGAACCGATGAGGAAGTAGGTCACATAGACGCCAGCTTGGCTCTCTGTGACACAAGCATGCACCGCTTGATAATCTGCTCTGGTTGCTAACCTGAGCGCTAGCTGAAGGAGCAATGGTAACCTGCTGTTAGAACTCTTGATTATGAAACTTATGACATGATAGCATAAATCTATGGATTCTCCTGTTAGAGAGAAGCAAAAGACCTTCATTTAATGACCCTACAAAATAAATTACAATGTAGGATTGCCACTCAAATCCAAATCAACTGGAAGACAATGGGCTGTTTTTAAAGTTCTCAAGACCCTCTTTGAATACAACTCATTTGCATATTAAAAGGATAAAGGGATAAACAAGGCTAATGAGAGCATGCATTTGCTGAATGCTCTTAAACCAATGTGAAAGATAGGGGAAGCCCTGTGGGATGTGAATGTAGAACTAGGCCACTGGCAAGGGCACAGCTAAAATCAGGATATCACTATGGCAGTACAGAGCAGAAGAAAATGACACTGAAATGGGGATGGTGTTTCTGCACAATTTAAAAACAAAAAAACCCTTCATAGGCAAGTAGGAGTTTAAACATACAAAGGTCTCACATGGCTTTTTGGGGTCAACGGAAAATCCAATTCATGTCATTTAGAATAGGAAAACGTTTGCAAGCCAGTGGTTTATTGATCTGTGAGAGCAGAATGGGGCAGCAGTGCAGCACAGTGAGCATTAGATTCCACAAGCCCTGCTAATAAAATTGTAGCTAAAACCCAAACAGACATCTAAATAGCAAATCAGGTAGGGGAAAAACTACTTTTATTCCCATTCACCTCACAATAAAACCGACAGCTTCATAAAATATTAAATGTAAGCATTTCATTAACGCAGTATAATGGATTAAAAACTAAAATGGAAATGCATGAGACCATAAATGGGTTATTATCCAACAGTGGCTGAAAAGAAATGACATGTTGCTGTTAGACTAGTAATTATTGCAGTTTTAATTACATAAAGCTTTGTTCTTATCTATTAAAAAACAAGGTGATGTATTTTGATAAGATTAAAAAAATCTCAAATATATTTCCATGTGCAAAGCTTATTCAAAATATTTTAAAATATTGCTGTTGCATTCAGGAACAGTAGGGGGAGCCCAGCAGGACAAAATGCTGCCACACCCTCTATGTTGATTTAAAGCAGCATTATAATAGTGCTGTTATTACTGCTGAATAGATTCTCGTGGTGGGAACAATATAAAAGGTACATGGTTAAATACTTCATCATATTTTATTATTTTAAAACATTTTCTCCTGTTAAAATCAAAACATAAATAAAGTCCTTTAGTTTTGACTGGACAAAACCTAAACTCAACTCCTCTTCCTCTTTCAATACAATCCGTCTCTTTTACCCTCCATATGGCTGCAAGTGATGCACAATACAGGAGGGTCAGCTTCGGTCATTATAGGATTAAGACTTTGAGTCATCACTGGGCAGATAATATTCTGAGGCCCTGTGCAATGATGAAGAGGTTTATACAGGTACAAAATTATAAACACTAATTTAACAAATAAAGGGCCTTAAAGTGATTGGAATTTAACAAGTAGTAAAACTGATTCAACCAAAGCCAAGTATTAAATGGAAAGTTATCTAAGCACTGTGGTATAAAACGTCCTCACTGATTAACTATTCTATAGCATGTTACTTATCCCCCGTCAACTGACAAAGGAAAATAAAAAAAATAATTATATATATATATATATACATAGGTAAATCATTAAAAATAAACTTTAAAGCTTCTGCTTTGTTACAACAGTGGTACATGCAACTGCAGGAGAGATGACTCACTTGCAGCATTAGTATTGTTAAGTCGAACCTTCTTAATAGACTTACACATCTACTACGTCACATAGAGCAGAGGAACCAGGTAAGTAAGTGAGTAAGACCAGGACCAAAAATATTAAACATATTTACAGATCAGCTTTTTCAGAAAACAATTTGGTCTTGTTAACAAACCAGGCTTGAATTATAATATCCAGATGACAAACTCTTTCTGTAACTGGCTCTTTGAAATCCTATTTAACAAACCTAATATGAAAGTGATCAAAATTAAAGGTCAAACCCAACGACAACTTAATATGTTGCTCTCTTTTTAAAGAAAGAAACAGGACTATTGGTGTCCTCATATGAGGCCATATGAGATAAAGAATAAGAGACGAATCCAAACTCACCAGAACGTCATTGCAGATTTCTTTCAGCTCTCCCTCGATTTTCTCCCGGTACTCTTTGACCTTGGCTTGCCTTCCCTCACTGGCATCTGCTTTCTGCTCGATGCTGGACACCACGCGCCAAGACGAGCGCCGGGCTCCCACCACGTTTTTGTAGGCCACCGACAGCAGGTTGCGCTCCTCGTTCGTCAGCTCCTCGCCCTCCTCCGTCACCAATTTCATGGCGGCGGCCATGTCGTCGTAGCGCTCGGCCTGCTCGGCCAGCTTGGCCTTTTGTACCAGTTCCTTCTGAGGTGATTCGCTCATGGCTGCTCACTGCAGGGGCAAGGAGCAAAAGACAAATAAATTACGCAGAGAAAAATTTAAAATTAAATAGACAGCTGGATAAACTGTAAGGCTGCAGTGCAGCACTGCTAGCTGCCCTTCATTAAGACATTCTGCACTGACAGCAAGGACCCTAATGAATGCCATCTATCATTCTTATTAAAAATAACTGTTTTGAAAGTGCAATTATTGAGCTAGCAGAAGCATGTCTATTAAGCAGCTCACTAATGGTTGGCTACAGGAGCAAATACCCTGACTAATTATTACCAAGCTAACATTAGAGAATAGAGAAAAACCGCTAAAATAGTTTAGAGTGGAATACAACACTTTTCAGATTAATAAACAGCTAAAAGTTCAAGCCAGTGTTAACCCTCCATTTTTTAAATTTATTCATCACAATGGTGAACTATTAAAATCCATGTTTGTCCTATTTGGACTTAATGCACAAAAATACGCAATGGAATTATTATCAGTACAATAAAAGCCTAATAATAGTACTTATTTTACAAGAAGTGACCAGCAAGGTTCTAACTAAGATTTCATAATGTTGACCCATCACAAAATGCTAAGAAAAAAAAATTGGGTGGAAAAATGGATGCCAAAAATAAAATCCATCCAGATTTAGTTTCACACAAAGTTCCGTCTAAACCTAAGTGTTAAGATTCCTGGTGTTCGAAACAGAGGGAAACTTGTTAAATACCTCAACTATGGGGGCAAGGAGTGCAAAGGTTTGAACACAAACAGACTGGCAGTGTACCTGTGACAACTGGCATTTTCTTGGCTATGGCAAAAAAATATTTTAAAATGAGCTATTAGGCTTTTATATAGCTGCCATTGTGGTTCCAGTCACAGGATTTATGCTTTTGCAACCTGACGAGGCCAATTTCTCTTTTAATGAAGCAAACTGCTATCAAGGCAGATTTGAGAAAATACATTTACCCCCCAAACCTCCACACATCTCCCAAAAAATACACCCATAAGTTTGCTCAATAATGTTTGACTTTCTAACTTGCTGGAAGGTTAGGGCAAATGTATAAGCATGATTGATTTTGTTGCAAACAGAATTCTTGAAAACAAAAAAGATAATATAATTTATAAACTAAAATATGACTGCTGTGATAGTTACATCTTTGAGGTCAATAATGACCTTTAAGATGTCTGCTAATGGGGTTCTACTACATTTTTTTAAAAACACTAAGATCCACCAATTACTAAATATATTAAGTAATGAAAGGGAAAAATAGTTAAATATATTTGTTCATTGATCTGTGGTAAAATAGAATTATGGCCTTTTTGTGCTAAATATTTTCTTTGGGTTAACAGGGGCATTGACTACAGGATGGTAATTTTGTGGATATTTGACCTAGATGGATGATCTTTGTATCATTCCAAAAGCCATTGAACATTCGCCTTTTAAACTAGTTTTGTCAGCCACTCCTTATTAAAATGTTGCTAATCCACCCACATTCGCAACAAATGAGCGTTTTCAAGACAAAAAAAGAGAAAAACCTAAAAGAAATAATGTTGCAATCACAGTAGTGTCACTCCATTCAGTAAGGCTTTTCCAGCCTTCAGCGTTAATGTGGCCCCCTCCTTTTCTCTCATTCACACTCACCACACCCATCCCTGTACCTGTAGCTTGTCCGACAAGCGGAAGCTAAAACACGAAAAGTTCTTTTTAAGACTTTGTTAGGACGACACGTTCTGGCAGAGATTAAAGCAAATGTGGAACTGGTGAAAAAGAATAGCACATTCCCTCTACAGAAACAGCCCCGTTAAAAAGTGCAGGCGAGGCCCTCGTGACCGACGACTTTCTACTATGGCGCCAACTATTTCCTGAAAAAGACACTTTCCACGTTAGACAGCTATTCCAAACGTAATAACGGTGAAATTAACACCGTTGTTATAGCAAACTGAACATAACATTTAGCAATGTGGCCTGGCAAAATGCCCGCTTGGAAATGTCACGTTTACTCAACTCGTTTGTTTTTTTAGTACCTAAAAATAATCTCTTGGTAGGGGAAAGCGTGGATGGGGTGGCGGTGGGGGCGGAAATTACTTTGTCACAAACGAAGGAGTGTAGGAATGTAAATTGACAATATTTGCAAGATGCCATATAGATTATCGGCTCTAGCTAATAGTTCACTGGGACAATGCCATTTCCAGCAAGCCCTCATTAGTCTTATCGGTTATCTACGGCACAGTTCCAGGTAACATGTTTAACATTTGTATCTAGCAGGTTTTCAGCCTACTCTCAACTGACACGCCTTTCTATTTTCAGTTAGAAAATCAGCCATTAGACACATCCCGAACTGAAACGTTAGCTAAGCTAGCCTTTGTTCTGTAGTTTGATGAGCGTCCCCGCTACACCCAGTCCTGCCAGTAACCCGCAGACAATGGGCTTCTTCGACCGCCAGTTATTTATTTACATTAATTTTTTAATAAGTACATATAAAATATATCAAAACTAAAGACATTTTCTAAAGCCACCGTTGTTTCATACCTGAATTTTAGCAGATGTCGGCGTACCAAGGTGCAGCTGATTCTCTCAGCCTGTCCGAATGAGTGCAGTCAACGGGGTTTCCTCCCAATCACACCGGTCCAAGACACCGCCAGAGTAGCGCCTAGGCAAATGAGGACTGACGTCAAACGTTACCAGGGCGACCAAACGTGACGGTTTGTGGGAGTTGTAGTTGTCTTTTACATGTTGTTAGTTTTAAAAGCAGTTTGGAAATAATTTATCACTATGGTTGTGATTCTGTATAATTACTTTGAAACGCGGAAAACTGTACTCCCCCTATTTCGGTTTTCTTGCAACAAGAAAACTGAAACCTATCACTTTTTAACCCCTTGAACGTTGTAAATCACATTCTCTGAATCAGAACTTTGGATAAGGAAAATAAATAGACCTAGCAGACACAGAAACTAATAAAATATCTGAAGTAGTAAATAATTATGATAATGATCTAAAAAGTGTATTTTTGTAAACTCCAGGTATTTGCTCAAGACACAGAGGGCACCACAAACTGGACCTCAAGACACAGCTATGGTACTTTCCTAATAGAAACTACTATTTTTGCATTCTGATTGGTTTCCAAAGGGAGAGAGTGAAGCTATTTTTGCCGTGTCACATGATTTCCCCTTGAGCAAAGATTTCAAGCTTGTAACCTATTTAAGGACGGATCAAATAATATTGGCTGCAATGTGCAGAGACAGGAGCAAAAGAAGAGGAAGAAAATAAGGAGGAAAATGCATGTCTACTGTCTAAATAAACTGTGGTCAGGGGAGGGTGAAACTCCAACCCATGGGGACTCCACTATAAAAGCTTTAGAAACCAGTTAGGTGGGTTTTACTGTCCATGTCTTGTATGCACATGCACAGACACACACAGAGAAGCAGCTTCTGCACACCGGAACAATGGCTAAGTGTTGAACACAAATCTTTCTGTAATGGCAACAGTTCTCATGTTAGATTTCAGTTGAAAACACTAAAGTGGAGAGGATTAGCACATAGAATACAGTAAAAATGATAAGGGAATTAACACAGAAAAAAAGAAATGTGTTACACAATCAAAGTAATTATAGTTTACTTTGTTTTTTTAATTATTATTTTTACTAAGTCTCAAAATTTTCCTATATTTTGAAAGGGCGAAGCCAAAAAAGCATTATTATCTGTGAGTAAAACTAAAACTACAGAGGGAGTCTGAAATAATTGGAAATAATCCATAAATGGAGAGTACTGGGTGTATAATATCCTGTATTATAAAAGCCACATGTTGTGTCTTTTTAGCTCTGTTGTGTAACATTCATAGTCACATTTCACTGAAGTGATATTGAAAAACTGTCTAACAATAGTAGAATTATTGGTTGTACTGTGCACACCATCTATTTCTCGACACACTGATGCGGTTATTTAACTCTTCTCTTGTATGAAACTAGGAGAACAAACTGACCAGATCTTCCTGATCTGCACTTTTGCATTATTCTCTGTTATTTCAACTCTTAACATTATCATCTGTTCTTCAGTCGCCACAAACATTCTTTTTAGCACTGACATCTTTCTGATTGTTATGTTCTTTAGGTAAGTGATGTGAATGTGACCCACCCTTTTGTAAAAGTGGCCAAAAGCCGATGACTAATTTCCAGGTGTTACATTCCTGGCCCTGGGAAGACATAACATGCTATGTGACTCTCAGCTCTCCTTACTCCCATGAAGGGCCAGCTGGATGGTAGCTATTTAAGGAGGTGAACAATTTTTATAATAGCTAAAAATCCATAAAAGCACATTATACAAATAACAGAGCTTTACATTAAGTCTGAAAGAAGTGAAGATCCAGAATAGATATATTTAGAGAGAAAGACAGGTAAGTATGTCAGAAACATTTATTCTTCAAGGACATGACTGTAACTTTCCACTACCATCCCACATAGGTCTTTCTTTAACACACACAGAGCAAATTCTGAATCTGAGTCAGTTACGGTAAAGTGTGAGGAGAGAGGGACAGTGGTGTTGATTGGAATTTAAAAAGTAGCTCCTCTTTAACCCCAGTGCGCGCACACACACGCACACGCGCGCACACACACACACACACACACACACACACACACACACACACACACACACACACAC